>JACXGM010012640.1:0-23794 GCA_016801145.1 Umbra pygmaea
TATCATGAAAAGGGTCTCTAAACGAGCTATTAACCTAATCATCTGAATCAACTAATTAACTCTAAACACCTGCAAAAGATTCCTGAGGCTTTTAAAAACTCCCAGCCTGTTTCATTACTCAAAACCGCAATCATGGGTAAGACTGCCGACCTGACTGCTGTCCAGAAGGCAATCATTGACACCCTCAAGCAAGAGGGTATGACACAGAAAGAAATTTCTGAACAAATAGGCTGTTCCCAGAGTGCTGTATCAAGGCACCTCAGTGGGAAGTCCGTGGGAAGGAAAAAGTGTGGCAAAAAACGCTGCACAATGACAAGAGGTGACCGGACCCTGAGGAAGATTGTGGAGAAGGACCAATTCCAGACCTTGGATGACCTGCGGAAGCAGTGGACTGAGTCTGGAGTACAAACATCCAGAGCCACTGCGTGTGCAGGAAATGGGCTACAGGTGCCGCATTCCCCAGGTCAGCGGCAGAAGCGCCTGACCTGGGCTACAGAGAAGCAGCACAACAAAACAACAACAAATTTTGCATGTCATTCGGAAATCAAGGTGCCAGAGTCCGGAGGAAGACTGGGGAGAAGGAAATGCCAATATGCCTGAAGTCCAGTGTCAAGTACCCACAGTCAGTGATGGTCTGGGGTGCCATGTCAGCTGCTGGTGTTGGTCCACTGTGTTTTATCAAGGGCAGGGTCAATGCAGCTAGCTATCAGGAGATTTTGGAGCATTTCATGCTTCCATCTGCTGAAAAGCTTCATGGAGATAAAGATTTCATTTTTCAGCATGACCTGGCACCTGCTCACAGTGCCAAAACCACTGGTAAATGGTTTACTGACCATGGTATTATTCTGCTCAATTGGCCTGCCAACTCTCCTGACCTGAAACTTATAGAGAATCTCTGGGATATTGTGAAGAGGAAGTTGAGAGACGCAAGACCCAGCACTCTGGATGAGCATAAGGCCGCTATCGAAGCATCCTGGGCCTCCATCACACTTCAGCAGTGCCACAGGCTAATTGCCTCCATGCCACGCCGCATTGAAGCAGTCATTTCTGCAAAAGGATTCCCAACCAAGTATTGAGTGCATAACTGAACATAATTATTTGAAGGTTGACTTTTTCTTTGTTTTTTTTGTATTACAAACACTTCTTTCATTGGTCAGATGAAATATGCTAATTCTTTGAGATAGGAATTTTGGCTTTTCATGAGCTGTATGCCAAAATCATCAGTATTAAAACAATAAATGACCTGAAATATTTCAGTTGGTGTGCAATGAATCTAAAATATATGAAAGTTTAATTTTTATCATTACATTATGGAAAATAATGAACTTTATCACAATATGCTAATTTCTTGAGAAGGACCTGTATATATTTTGGTATTATGTGGCTTACTGTGCCATGAGGTATGATGGATCATGATTAACAGATTTCAAAACCATAACCCAATTTGTCTGTTAAGGATTAGACCATTGACGACTATAGATCTTTTGCACATGATAATTGCCCACATATGGTGTCCAAAATATGAATGTGTCCCTCATTATACAAGAAGATGATGACAATCAGATGTCTTTGGGCCTTGGAGAGCAGAGCATTCTATATTTTAGAAGTTACTTAAACTTCTAAGTGTACTCAACCAGATGCTAAGTTGAAATGCATGGAATAACTTTGTTGGAACTACTCAAATAGAAAGTTGATAAGACTACAAATATTATGTTGATTCAATGGTTTATTTTCAGTAATGCATGCCATCTGAATTTGTTATTTTCAGTTGGAAAAACTGAAGCGTGTGTTGAAATAACTTGGAATCCTTTGCTTAACTTAATCAAAATTTTAAGGCAACCAGGTAACTTATTTTTTTTAGTTCAGTCAACTTTTTTAAATGTACTGAACCTGTCACCTGTAGTAAAAAAAATGGCACTCTGACATACAGCATCAAGAAGTATTAAGGCAGAAGCAGAGGCATGCATATAGATGGGGTCTCCATAATCAATGACAGGTAAAAAGGTAGATTCAACTAATTGTTTTCTATCGTTTAGTGTTAAACAAGACTTGTTTTGGTAAAAGCAACCCACTTTAACTCTTAGTCATAAATCATCACGTTTGCAATGGTTTTCAGTCATGCGTTTGAAAAAAAACATGTACTTGGTTTTGCCTGCATTAAGTACCAGTTTCAATTCCACAACAGCAATCTCTATGGCTATAACGTCAAACTGGATCTCAGAAAGGGCCTGGTCAGCCCTAGGGGCAGTAGCATAAACAACAGTATCATCTGCATAGAGGTGGAGTTTACTGTTATAGCTGAAACAATATTATGTATATAAATGGTGAAAAGAACTGAACCTAGAATCGATCCCTGCTGAAACCCCTTTCACTATGACAATCAGTAGATAAACACTGTGTTCTACCTGCAAAATATGTTTTTATGACAGCCTCTTAAGAAGTAACGGGTGATCCACAGTGTTGAAAGCCTTAGCTAAATCAATAAACAGACCTGCACAATGCTTCCTTTTATCAATACCACTTATAATGTCATCTAGGACCAGAGTAGCAGTGGAGGTGGTACTATGACCTGGTCTGAAACCAGAATGACATGCATTCAAAATACAATTTCTCTCAAGAAATAAAGAGTGCAACTGCTGGTTAATCCCAATTGATATAGACCCCAAAGAACTAAAAGTTCTCGCCCCACTTTAGCACCATCGGTGAGGGTGTTATTGAGTGACACAGTGATATTGGTTTCTACATACTTTCAGCACATCAATGACAGTGACACATTTGGTGTCCCAGTAACAGGAGCTTCATGTGGGCCATGATGGGCTCTGAAAAGTTACTGTAACTCAAGAGAGCCCATATTACTGTGCAGATAGTGAGTGACATCTGTCAGTGGACCTCTTACATAGCAGCTACCCAACAGGGAGACAGATGAAGACCATGGAAATCACATTCACAAGCTCTCTGGGATCGCTTCTCCTATTCCTCTCTTGGTTCACTCTGCAGTTAGACTGTTGTTTCAGAAAATAGTAGTCATCCCTTGTAGACAGTGGTGACTGTGTTATTGTATCCTGCCTGTGATTGGTGTATTGTAATATATATAGTAGTGGGCAAGGCAGTTGTTTTCTGTAGGATTGGTGTAGTGTCATAAATGTAGTAGTGGGATGGGCAGTTGTTTTCTGTAGGATTGGTGTAGTGTAATATAGGTAGTAATGGGTCATTGTAAAGACCAACGTTTTTGGTGAGATTGGTGTAATGTAATATACTGTATTTAGTAGTGTGCAGTTGTAAAGGCCATAGTTTGTTTTGCGAAAAGTGAGTTGTGAAAAGAGTGTTGTACAGTTTGAGATACAGTCATATGCAAAGATTTAGGCACCCCTAATAATTTCCATAATTTTCATTTATTAATAATTGGGTGTTTGGATCAGTAATTTCATTTGATCTATTAAATAACTGAAGGACACAGTAATATTTCATTGGATTAACAGAAAATGTGCAATATGCAACAAAACGAAATTAGACAGGTGCATAAATTTTGGCACCATTGTCATTTGGTTGATTTGAATACCTGTAACTACCGATTGATTAATTCTACCACTGATTAATTGGAACACACAATTGGTTTGGTGAGATCATTAAGCCTTGAACTTCATAGACAGGTGCATCCAATCATGAGAAAACGTATATAAGGTGGCCAATTGCAAGTTGTTGTTCTCTTTGACTATCCTCTGAAGAGTGGCAACATGGGGGCCTCAAAATAACTCTCAAATGATCTGAAAACAAAGTTTGTTCAACATTATGGTTTCGGGGAAGGCTACACAAAGCTATCGCAGAGATTTAAGCTGTCATAGTGAGGAAATGGAAGACCACAGGCACAGTTCTTGTTAAGGCCAGAAGTTGCAGGCCAAGTAAAATATCAGAGAGTCAAAGGCGAAGGATGGTGAGAACGGTCAAAAACAGCCCACAGACCACCTCCAAAGACCTACAACCTCCTCTTGCTGCAGAAGGTGTCACTGTGCATCGTTCAACAATTCAGCGCACTTTTCTACACACACGCCACAAACAGAGTTGTTTAAGGTATGCAAACGCACATTTGGACAAGCCAGCTTCATTTTGGAAGAAGGTGCTGTGGACTGATAAAACAAAGATGGAGTTATTTGGTCATAACAAGGGGCATTATGCATGATGGCCAAAGAACACAGCGTTCCAAGACAAACACTTGCTACCCAGAGTAAAATTTGGTGGAGGTTCATTCTGTGGGGCTGTGTGGCCAGTGCCAGTACTGGGAATCTTGTTAAAATTGAGGGTCGCATGGATTCAACTTAATATCAACAGATACTTGAGAATAATTTAGAGGAATCAGTCACAAAGTTGAAGTTACGCCGGGGCTGGATATTTCAAAATGACAACGACCCAAAACACTGGTGAAAATCTACACATTTATGCAGAGGAACAAGTATGATGTTCTGGAATGGCCATCCCAGTCCCCGGGACCTGAATATCATTGAAAATCCATGGGGTGATTTGAAGTGGCTGTCCATGCTCAGCAATCATCAAACCTTACTGAACTCGAGATGTTTTGCAAGGAGGAATGGTCCAAAATACCTTAATCAAGAATCCAGACATTCATTACAGGCTTTAGGAAGAGGTTGTTATTTCTGGTAAAGAAGGCTCAACTAAATATTGATGTGATATTTCTGTTGGGGTGCCCAAATGTATGCACCTGTCTAATTTCATTTTGATGCATATTACACATTTTCTGTTCATCTAATAACCCTAATTTCTGTACTGAAATTTCAATAACATTTGATAAATACAAATGAAATTGCTGATCCAAAAACCCAATTATTTATAAATGAAAATCATGGAAATTGTCAGGGGTGCCTAAGCTTTTGCATACGTGTGTATGCAGGGGCGCTGTAAAGGGGGGGTAAAGGATGACGATTCTCGGGGCCCATGACTAAGAGGGGGCCCAGAGAAGCCCTGTCTCAGCTGTGTTGGGGGCCCTGTCAAGATTCTTTTCATGGGGCCCAAAATCCTTAGCAGCGCCCCTGTGTGTATGCATACAGTACGTTGTATATATAGATATTGTGTTCCATGTATATGTCTCGTTAGAGTGTATTAGTATTAATCATATATTTGTTGTGCTCTTGCTGTTCTATTTCACCTGCAACTACTCTGTATCAAATCCTACGGTACGAGGGCCGGAGCCTGCTGGTTTTCTGTTCTACCTTATCATTACACCCACCTGGTGAACCAAGTCTAAATAAGTCCCAGATTAGATTGTTGTAATAAATAAACAGAGAGGAACTGGCTTTGAGGGCTAGATTTGAATAGGGCTGCTGTATTGTGTACTCCTTGGATGATTCAAATATAAAGCAACAAACCGTCTACCTGCCGTGGTCTCCCTCTCTCCACACTACACCCATTCTCATGACAGACCATAGTTTGTTGTTTTTGGTGTAATTAAAAATATATAGCGTGTCATTGTAAAGACCATATGGTTGTATTTGGTTTAACATAATATACAGTATGTAGTAGTGTGTCATTTTAAAGAACATTGTTGTGTTAGGTGTAATATAATATATGTATTAGTGCATCATTGTAAAGGCCATTGTGTGTTGTGTGTAGTATATGCAGTAGTGGGTTATTTCAAAGGTCGTAGTTTGTTGTGTTTGGTGTAATATAATATATGTAGTAGTGGGTTATTGTAAAGGCCATTGTTTGACAGAGGGGCAGGAGACCAACGAGCTTCCTTGTGGTCCTGTATTGCTCTGAGAGTCGATTGGCTGATAGAGTGACTTATCATTAGCACCGCAAACACATTAATCAGACAGGTGGAGGATGAAACTGAGAGAGAAGAGCTAGGAGAGGGGGAGACAAGCAAACAGACAGACAGGCAGGCAGGCAGACAAGCAGACAGACAGGCAGACAGACAGGCAGACAGACAGGCAGACAGACAGACAGACAGACAGACAGACAGACAGACAGACAGACAGACAGACAGACAGACAGACAGACAGGCTGACAGGCAGAGAAGTAGGAAGACAGGCTGACAGGCAGACAGACAGTATAGTGAACTTCATGGTACTCAGGTTAGAGTAGAGTGTTGTTTAAGGAAGAGGCTGGGAAGTCTTGTCTTCACCTTTAAAGCATTCAACCATAATATTACCCAGACAAGGACACTCTACCACTTCATTCTATAAAGCACAGATGCAAACAATTCATAATTCATAAGCATTGACCATGTGTGTAAATTGCTTTGCAGGGTTCATGTTGAGATGCTTTATGGTGTATTGCCCTACTATGGCTAATGCCATCATACAGGTATTCACATTTATCATCTTCTGTGTGCTGATGGACTATTACAGCAGAGCATGGCCTTTTTTAACTTATGGCATATTTATGTATTTATTGCATGCACATATACTCATTTTAATGGCACCCATGAACAGTATGTTTCAGAGCTGCATGTCACTGAGTCTTAAGTTTTATTTTTCATATGAACAGGATATACAACAAAATGTCTGCTAGCTGTTTCCTTCACAACAGTGCGACAACATTTTTTACAAATTTAATTATATAATAAACAAGTACAGAAAAAAAACATGAACATTTTAAATACAGGACAAAGGGTGTAAATGTGCAGAAAAGTTTAATTTGTTCAACATTAAATCTGTATGTACAGTTTACATACAAATATTTTTAAACCTATTTTCCAATAACTGGAAATGGAAACTGGATGTTTACCTTCATCTAAACTTATAATTAAAATGTAACTATTGGTATAGTATAAATATGGAGCTACAAATGTCTATAAAATATTGATAGATGACAGGGACCTTAAATGCCTTCACAGGTGCATTGCTGCCCTCAGAGACAAATTGTAGTAATTCATTTCACATGTTATTAACTAATTTCAGATGGTAGTAGTTAATTTTACATGGTAGTAACTGATTTCCCATGGTAGTAACTAATTTTACATGGTAGTACAGGCTGTTCTTATGGCGATACATAATCGTAAAACAAAATATATGTCCACATGACATTTCCGGAGGCAAGAAAAAAGACAGTTTACCTTAATCTTACCCTAACCTTACACTTACCCTAACCATAACCTCAATAATCTAGCATAGTATTCCTGAACTAAACGTTCCCCAATTACTTAGAATTGTAAATGATTGGTCTATTCTTGGAAGTGTTCCGGTAGACCGGAGATTCAAAACTTAAAAAAACTCACATTTTGATTGGCCATATCGTAAGTCTGCCTACGTACTGCGACAAACTTTCCATGACGTACGGTTACCCACATCTTGCCATGACAATGCGTTGGATATCTCATTTCACATGGTATTAACTAATTTCACATGGTAGTAACTAATTTCACATGTATTAACTCATTTCACATGGTGTTAACTCATTTCACATAGTATTACCTCATTTCACATGGTATTAAGTCATTTCACATGGTAGTAACTCATCTCTGTGTTTGTGTTCGAGGGAATTCCGGAGGTGTGCTTCACGGAGATGACAGTACCTGGGAAGGTGAATCATCTCGCTTACTACCTCATGGGTCCTATTAATTTGGCACTAACAGTACGTTAATAGACTAAAACTGGGAGGAGCCTTTAACTTTCCCAATAGGGAACAAATTTTGGTGTATCCCATTGCAAAACGTTCTGCCCTAAAGATTAAGCCTTGGACTCAGTTGGGGGAAGCACCAGCAGGGGTGTCTGATAAAGACCACCACTGAAGCTGAACTGATACAATTACTCTAGCCCCCCCAACATTCCACAGGTTCACTTTCTATTCAAACATCCATCCATCAAGCCATTATTTAGTCCTGAGTAATCTTTTTGTCTGCAATTGCTGTTGGATATAGATCAATCATACCACACAACAACTACAGTATAGTCCATGCCTTTCCTGCAAGTGTGCATTTCTTCAACAGTATGTCCTAATTCAACGAGGTTCCATCCAGGAAGCTCAAGGGTATACAAGCAATTCCCTCCCAACCTGGGGATCTAGAGGAGCTGTGTCAGCTCTGCTGCCTGGGGAAATGACTGGCTGCCTATCAATCAGCTGAGCAGAACAACAGGAGAGTCATCTGGAAGCAATTGGTCCTTTAATGTTTTACAGTCCCAGAGACCGAGACAGTTTGCAATTAAGCAATTAAGATGTGGAGCCTGTGATGGGAAACATGGCTGTTGAGTGGTGTTTTTTTGTCCTACATAGAGGATCAGCCATCCAGACAGCAACGGAGATATGGTAGGCTGTACACCACACTGAAATCTTCCCAAAATAACCTTGAGTTGATCCCAAGCCGAGCCAAGCTCACTCCCCTCCTTCACCTCTGGATGTGGGCTAATTGCTCCCTGGAATGAATGCTGAGGAAACAGTGTGTAAAAACATGGTTTGTTCTCAGTGTGGTGATTGTTATTTGTGGCATTGACAACAGTGACCACATTGACCACAGCTCCGGATGCCAAGGCCAGCTCAAGAATGAAACAGTTTGACAAAACATTTAGGAATAGTGTAAATGTATAGGAATTTCACACCTAAAATTACAGTCTTTTGTTTGTTGACTTGAAAATAATAAATTCAACAATGCACTGTGGGAGGTTGATTTCTAGTCTACTGTAGTGTTCACCATTTCCAAGTGTCAGAATGAACAACTCACAAAGGAATGTCAGGCATGTTGTTTATTTAATATTTTTCCCTAACTTGACTCTGTGTTTGATGACCTAATTTCAGCAATGATCTAATTCTTGCCTGGTGGATTCAGGAGCATTCTCTTCCTTTCCAGTGTCACCAGCAGCAGCCTGGGTGGTGGGGGAGCTCATTTCATTAGCTTACCATTCATACTGAATTTATTAACCCCATGCTGTTCTGGAGGCTGCTTAAGGAGACAGAAGAAATGTATGGCTATAGACACCTTTCCCCCATCTGCTCACATTGTGTGGAAATAAGGGTGAGAGAGAGAAGGAAGGCAGGGAGGAAGAGAGAGATCCTAACAACGAGGGTCTGTGAAAAGACTGCAGCAGGAAAAAGTGTGTCAGATCATTTAACAGCAGGGATGCTGGACGTTGTCTTTTCTATGGGCGGCAGGCTTGTTGAAAGGCTCTTGTCTAGTCAGCAGCACAACAAAGGGAAAGCCGTGGCTTTATTTGTGCCTCTGGAATGTTCCGGCGCAGACACTACATGTACCAAAGCCAACACAAGTGGCCTCTTGCCTCGGCTGCCTGGGGCGCAGGGTGCCGTTGGAACACAGAGGCTTCAGAGAGACGCACAACGTGTCTGAAAACAAGTGAGGCCATCAAACCACTTTATTCTCTGTGACTACAAAGACCCTGGCAGACATGGTTTTGACTCAACAAAAAAGAGCAAGCCTGGCTCACTGCCCGAGTCCTTCTGAGTGACACACTGCCACGGTTTGAAAGTGGCGGACTCCGTCAGTTACTGTATGTGCCTTGCAGGCCCTTTATAAAGCAGTGCAGTCATGTTGGCCATGGAGGGGCAGGGTGAGGGTCTGGCCTATACAGCTCCAATATGTCTTCGCTCTGCCCCCTGCAATTATACACCACAGGTATTAACTCCCCAAAAAAGTATTTCCAGGATGAGAACGGGCATTAGAAGAGGCTGGGATTGACCCCCTCAAGTTCGTATGTTTAAAAACCACAGGCTTGATACTACATTCACAGATTTTTTACAGAGATTTAAAACAGATAATGTAATGTAAAAACACAGTTATTGTCCATTAATAGATGAAAATGAACACACTGTTTTGATTTTTTCTCCTTATTAATTGACAGTCACTTTTATACATTATATTATCTGCTATTAATTTGAGAGAAGTCTATAATATAATGGAAAAACTCCTGTCAA
This sequence comes from Umbra pygmaea, assembly GCA_016801145.1. NCBI lineage: Eukaryota > Metazoa > Chordata > Actinopteri > Esociformes > Umbridae > Umbra > Umbra pygmaea. The sequence continues at coordinate 9,877 of JACXGM010012640.1, forward strand.
AACATAACGGTGCATTTTTTAAACAGTGTATACAAGGCTGTGAAAGGTGTCTGTTGTCCCAGAGTTTTGTGTAGTGGTCTATGCAGAGTTTTGTGTAGTGATCTATGCAGGGTTTTGTGTAGTGGTCTATGCAGGGTTTTGTGTAGTGGTCTATGCAGGGTTTGAAATAACATATGACTCTTGGGTGGTCCCCTCAAATTTCATGATTTTTTCAATGCTAAAACACATTTGTCTGGGACCCCTCAAACTAAAAACAACATTATCATGGGGGGTCTCTATAGACTGTAACTAATTGTTCTGTGACAAAATTTGAAAAAGTACTGGTAAAAAATAACCAGTACTTTTTCTATTATTTTACATACATTTTCTTCAAGACAATAACAGAAAATACTTTATAAACACAGTAAACGTCCATTAACACACACAGATGATATTACTCTGTAACGGACATATATTTTTAAGGAAATGTCCATAAAATATAGATATGTACGGGTAATTTGTGGCCAGTACTTTTTAGGGGTTTCTCACTGATATTTTTTACAGTGTGTAGAGGGTCCTGGAGAGTCACCAGAACCGCCTCATTTCCAACCCTGGGTCTAAGCTCTGAACTTTGGAGCAAACATGTCCCCTGGTGAATGTGGTTCAAGTCTTGTTACTGTCGTGTCCAAAAAAAAGAAATAAACCTCCCCCGAAGAATGTGCATAGTTTATTATGTGTACAATGTTGGCAGTTGCATTGAATGAAATTGATATGATGTGCAAAATGATGATTTTAATTTATTTTTATTTCCAGGTCATAACGCATCATAAGAAATTGGTGTTGGATTTCACAACTATGTGACATAGCACGCAAACTATGCTGACTTGTTATGGTTCATGAGCCCCACTTTACTAGCGGAAATTATATAAAATCTCTGGATTGCATCTTTAGATCAGGGGAAGCAAATCATATACATAGCAAACTTAAAAATACGAATGGAAGATACAACATAAACCAACATCCACTGAACATGGATCCCACAAGGGCGGAATTAAAAACCACTGAAGAACAAAAAACAATTGAAGACTCCCGTCCCTTGAGCTTTCATTGTTCAGCCCTCTGCATTTTCAAACATAATTTCCTAAATACATGCAGCCCAGTCTTGGCTCTCACTAGGGCTTTTTATATTTTAATAACGTTGCAGTCAGGTCCAAGTATCATTATGTGGGCAAATGGATGGAATAATTTCTTGTTCTCATTGGTATCATAAGCTCTTCACAATCTATCATGCAATATTGAGTTTGTGAGCCATTGTTGCTTAGGCAAATGCTGAAGGAGGTGTGTGTCTGTGTGTGCACACAGTACTGTATGTACTGTATGTTTTGGGGCGTGTGTGTGTCTTTGTGTCTATCATTATGTATGTGTAGCTGTATGAGTGCTTGCTGGGACTAGAGGTGTGCTAATTAATTTGGAAGTGGTGGACCAGTGTACCCTTTGGATTTCTAAAGCCCTTTCTCAAAGTGTACAAACAAAGTCAGGGATATTACCATTTAGCTTCCGTAAACCAGAGCTGCTGTTGAACTAGTCAATGCAACACAAACACACACACACACACACACACACACACACACACACACACACACACACACACACACACACACAGACACACACTGCTGACGCCTTGCCTCTCAGAATATGTCTGACTGAGGAGAGAGAACACTTTCCTGGGTGGTCAATTGTATTGATTTACGGAAAGCTTTCTGAATTGGTCACGTGACTCCAGTAACAGCGATGTTCATCCTGGCTCAGTTTAAGGTCACACTTTTGAGTGAAGATGCTGGATTGTTTCCCTGCTGCCTGTGAACTTACAGTATTCAAGGTTTAAAGCCAGAGTGTGCATTCCTTCCTGCACATAAGTATTCCAGTTCAAACTTCCTGGTTCAGTGAGCAGTGAGTTAAAAAGCATTACAGAAACGCATTGGATAGGTTTGGAATTAAATTATCTCAACATTGACTGTTCTGATTTTGAAAGTTGCTGGGAGATGCTGTGATGATATAAGGCATAAACACGCACGCACGCACGCACGCGTGCACACACACACGCACGCGCGCGCACACACACACACACACACACGCACACACGCACGCACGCACGCACACACACACATGCACGCGCACGCACGCACGCACACACACAGACCCTCACACACACGTACAGCTAAACTAGTGGGGACCAGAAAACATAAAAGTCAATTTTACCTAGGGTGACCCTATTTTAGTTTTCCAAAAACAGGACAGTGGGAGCAGCAGGCAGATGGACACACATTTGTGGTAAAAACAAATGCATTCACAACCATGCAACTAGGTTATTGAACTTTAATACATAAAGTAATACATCCTTTCCATTCAAATTTTGGCTCTCAACAATAGAATAATAACAAACAAATAAAAAATATAGTTTAGCTTTCAACACCTTTTACATGACACTGTTTGACAGTTTGACCAATGATTGCGTAGGCCTACATGACTGACCAATGGTGGTGTGTGAAAAGGCGGGACCTAAAGAGAAAGGTCAAAGCAATGCAAAACCCCCAAAACACACACAATGAATGGCGATTGTAGAAAGTAAAAGACGAATCCTGGACATTTTGGGTGATTTAGAAATCCCGGCCAGACACATTTGTTTAGGTCCAAAAAAAGGACATGCCTGGAAAAAAGAGGACGTATGGTCACCCTAATGTCACCTAACCCTAAACTTAGCCCTAATCCTAACCTTAGCCTAACCCTTACCTTAACCTGATCCTAACTCTAACCTTAACCTCACCCTAACCCTAACCCTAACCTTAACGTTAATAACCCAACATTAATGTCTAAATTTAACCTTCCCCAAATGCCTAAATGTAACTCTAAACCTAACTTATCATGCCCGAACCGGAAAGTACTCTATATTTTAACCCTAAACTTAATTGTAACCTTAGCCCTAAACATATCCCCTAACCCAGAAATTGACTTTGTCCTACTTCTGGTCCTAATATGATCTATTAAACCAAAACACACATCTCTAGCCAAACATATATACTGTGAGGTCCATAATTCATTAGACATTGACAATTTTTTTTAAATTTTATTTATATTTTACATTGAGTTTGAAAGGACAATATACCATAGTTTTTTTTTCTTTTTCATCACAATGCTGCTACATGCAAGTAAATAAATCTTATTATGAAGCACTTAAAGTTATTTACAAGCCTGAATATATTTATCATCCAATCTGTTCATGAATATTCATCTCAATGGTGATTGGTCCAAAATCCTATTGTTGCTTTTCTTATGTCATAAATGATCATATGTTTGTTCTAGATAGCACATGTATAACTTCTGATCGTCTTGTTGTTGCTTTGGTGTTCCCCAAAGGTTTAATTTTCTTACAATTATTTACAATGTCATAAAACTAGTACCCCAACACAAAAGTGTACACAAAAGAGAAAATGCTTATTTATGTTATTACGTGGTTTTTTTCAAATTAGCTGTCAGTGGGCTGCAGCACATATTACTACATTGTGTCTCTGTCCAGATTGTGTGAAACATTTCGCATTTTAATATACGTTTAATATACGTTTTGTACTCCAAATGTGAGGGATTTTGGTGGGATTTCAAGGGGAAATATAGTTGATGTAAATGTTTATTCAAGGAATGGATACATTTCCTTGTGTATGCACTAGGTGGTGCACTGTGAAAGTCGGCAAGTTGAAAGGTTTGATCATTAGTAACAAAATCTGGTTGCTCAGTAGCGCCACTTGCTCTCGCCTAGCGGCAATACCCATCAGTTACAGTGTTATTACACCCCTCATGACCACGATTGGGCCAATAGGCTTTGGGAGGCAGAGTTCTCCCTGTGGCCGCCATTAAAGAAAGGAATCCATGAATTCAAATGGAAACCAGCAGGAACAGAGCCTGAAATAATGGTTAAAATTACCGTAAAAATATAGGCATACGCCATTTTTCGAAGGGTTTTTAATGATGTTATTCGTTTTTACATCGATTTTGATGGTGATGGAGGAGTAGAGGGACGTTTTTAGCAAAGACCGTTTTAAGCTAAGGGGGAGGGGGATAGTTGATTCTTTGCTCTCCTTTTTCTTTTTGTTTTAACAGGATTTTCGCTCCCTTTAAATGTTTTACTTAATGTGTATTCGAGAAGTCGATAGACAGGTCGTGGAGACGATACTTTAACAGCTTTTATTTTTGTGCGGACAATAGCATATGCAGGGTTGTTGAATTTAGTTACAATCTCCTGTCGATTGTTTAAAAATAATTATCGTTCATTAGCTCGTACATCTTGCAAAATATATTTGAAATTAGTCTTTATTTTCCCCGGAACTGAAACGATGGAATGTTCGATCTCGCTGTGAAAGGATGAGTTCTTGTTTTGTACCAAACGGGGCCAGCTTGGAGGATTGCCATTCCAATCTATTCTGTCTGGTAAGAGATTTAAAACTAAAGGAAAAGCAGCCATTTTTAACTAGCTGAAAAGAGCAAGCTAACGTTAGCCACAGCAGTGGGAAAGCAGGCTTAAGGCCTGTGGCCCAATGCAATTCAAACATCATTCACTAAACCAATGTTTATTTGCATACTGCGAAGTTGTGCAATATTAAGAAAGAATAGGCTTATCTGTCCCTTGCAGCTGGATGCAAGCACGCTGTTTGCCATCATAAAGAACCATCAGTTTGACTATATTAAACGCATTCCAACTGTGAGAGTTTTAGACAAGAAGTACAACTAATTTAAAGGTGTTGTAATGACCATCTTAAGTTATGATGATCTCGCAATATCGCTTGAATGCCGTGCATGATTACGTTTTGTTGTTGTAGTTGTTTACCTAGTTAAACACCGTTGTGTCTATTATATCATGCACTGTGCAGCATGTTTACGTGATCTAAAAATAAACCCAAGAGTCAGTTAGCTAGTTTAATAACCAGAAATGTCGTTCATTTGTTAAAAATTATTAGCCAGCAATTTAGAAATGACATACAAATTGCCAGTCGATCACGAAGGTACAAACAACCGAAGTAATAAGTATATTTTTTTGTAGTTTTGCGATACATTGTTTGCTAACTAGCTACTTTGTTTCCCTTTCTAAATGATTTCCTTAAAACATGCAAATGAAGAGCTTAGATACATTTATACATTGTAATCTGTTTGCGGGCATGCTTTTCTTGTGTATTTGTCAAGTTTAGCTGCAGATGATTTGTTGTTTACACTTTTGGCTCGTGCAGAAGAAGCCAAGGTTGCGTCTCTGAAGTAATAAACAAGAATCTACTCTGCTATAGTTGCTTTTACGCCCGTTTATAATTGACAATTTAACATGTTCCGAATGTTGTCATGTTTAATACATTTTTATGACATTATTCTGTATTTGTTAGTAGTGTTTCTGGGCAGTCGTAAACCAATTAAATTATACTGCCCTCATAAACATATACGACCATCGAATGGTTGTAGCCTAATATTCCCATTGAAGAAAAACCTTGCAGAACCACTCTTAGCCCTTTGACATCACTAATATTAGCTGGAAGAATGTAGGAACTTGTCAATAACGCAGAAACTATGAGTTTGCATCTGTCAATTGTATTTATTTTCTATACAATATGCATGTTAAATACAAGCTTTAGACCATTCCCATTAGTTAAGGTTCAATGAATGATTAATAACATTGGACATTGACATACGTTTATTGTTGTTTTCTAAAGCGTATGCTGGTTGTGCCAAATGGATAGTACAGTCTAGTAGTGAATGTCTGGTTGATGTATTGCAATAGCAGGGATACATTTTACTGCATATTGAGACTAAGCTTGAAACCAGTGCTGTTGTTCACAGGCCTGTGTGACTCACTCTGACAGACACGGTGGTTTTAAGCTCTACATATGCTGTGAACACAGCTGGGTACTTTTTTCATATTTTCAAACAGTTATTTGGAGTCAACATTTTCTTTAATGTATAGTCTATTTTTTGATTGTCTTTGAAGTTCAAAGATTTTGCTTGCACATGCCTGGGTGGTAAAGTTTGTTGGGCTATTAATAATGTGTTAGTAACAGCTTTTATGAATCAGGAGTTAGAGACATATCTGCTCAGCTCACGTTTTGGGCATTCTTAAGTTTTCAACCATGTCTAGAATAGTAATTGTTGCACTCATTAAGCAAGATTTCAATAAAATCATCAGTACAGCAGTGAGAAATGCTGTGTATATGGAAAGGCTGTACAGGGTGAGAGATTAGCCTGGGTGGAGATGTAGAAGATCAAACAGATACAGTTTAACTGGTTTCATGTGCTGCTGTCAGTTGCAGCTGGAGTGTGGGAGTGTTACAGAGAGCTAGAAGTGCTGGTAGGTCTACCGTTTTTGTCTGCTTGGGGTTGATATGAGCAACTTCACCTGTTGCTTGTCTCTGGGAGAGAAAATGTCAGGAAGGAAAGGCAGCTGTTAGCACTTAGTGTGATCCACAATGGGTCCCGGCGTTCTGGGCTTTAAGAGGGAAGGTGAGCGGAGCTGAGCAGCTGACGAAAGGAGAGGTCATAACCCTTAAATCCTAGACAGATTTACTGTGGACTTCCTGACTCCGTCAGATAGTTTTGCCCTTAGATTCACCTATTACTGAGGTCTGAGGACCTCAACATCGGAAAGTGGAAGCCTGCCTTGACACTGGTTCTTCTCCTTTTGTTAGGAGGATGTGTTACATGTGCATAAATAACCAATCATGTTTGAAACACAGCTGTCTGTCAGTCAGTTTAAAGGCAACATACAGGTTTGCCTGACACTCACGTAATCTTTCTGTGTAAAAACTATTACTCCGATGGACTCCAATATGAAAAGATGTCCTCAGAAGGCACACGACTGAAGTTTAGTATTTAAGAATAGTATTTTCACAGCTTCAACTTGATACAGAGCACAGACACTCCAAGGCTTTAGACATCTTCACGTAGGGGTAGGGTTTCAAAGGGTCAAAAACTTTCCGGGAAATCTCCATGGGAAGTTAAGCTCGGAAATTCTGCTTATATCCATCAAAAAGTTGTCTTATAATAATGAACCTTTCTTGTGGGATAAACATAAGCCAATTCTAGGTCAGACTTGTAGTCATAAGGTTGCCGGTTTGATTTCCGGCTGTGCCAAATGTCATTGTGTCCTTGGGGAAGGCACTTTACCCCAAGTTGCTCCGAGCGGAATATCCCTGTACACACAATAAGTCGCTCTGGATAAGAGTGTCTGCTAAATGACTAAAATGGAAATGTAATGCTACTGACTCTGAGCATCTGTACTTGGAGATGCAGTTTTTCTTATTTAACTTTTGTGTCACAAGAAAAAATATTTTGCACATTCAAGTGCTTGTACAAGTGTTTGTTATGTTGTGTAAAACAAATGGTAAAGATCCCAATACAATCCTATTTCATTCCCGGTTGTCACACTACAAAATGTGGAAATGTCCAAGGGGGGTGTATACTTATGCAAGGCACTGTATAGTTAATGCAAAAAACATCTACATTTAAAGGGTTTTTAAATATTCATTTGCATATATTCCCATTAATTTCCATATATTGCCGTTAATTCCCATTTATTGCCGTTAATTCCCAAGGAAAGTTTCCACCTCTGAATATTCCCCAAAATGTGCAACCCTACATAGATGATACTGTAGCCTTGCTGTTGGAGCATCCACTCTGTAACTCAGTGGGTGGGATCCAAGCCAGCAAGGTGAAAAGCCTGTGGCTTTGTCCTTCTGTTCAAATGACCACCATCCATTACCAGAATAAAACATTTAAATGGTTGCGGTCATCATAGTAGTGTACTGTGCAAATAAAAATAAACTGAATAAAAATGTGATTTATATGTAGACTTGCAGTCCATGTACAGACTAGTTTCAGTAGCATTCAGTTTCTATAAGTGTGGACAATCTGGTTTCATATTTAACCGTTTTCCGCCTGCTCTTTCTTAGCTTGCAGCACAGCTGTTTCTCTGCAAGATGCAGGTGTCAGGTAGATCCTCACTCCACTGTGTCTGCCTCAGTGAGAGAGAATCTGCTGAACAGACTCACTCCACCGGCTGCCTCAGCATTAGTAGTATAGTAACATACAGCTGATACACTGGCAGGATGCTAGGCGTATATGAATACAGGCTTATGAGCAGTGCATTCTCTGGAACTCAGTTTGAATGCCCTTGAGCCATATTCCTGATGTGAGAGAGTTCCTAGGATGCCGTTGGATGAATTGATAATGTGTGTTAACTTTGCATTTGCAGTACACCAGAGGCTGAAAGTCAGCACACATGGGATAGAGTGACAGTAGGTAGTGTTTCTGGCCTTGTGTTGAATAGACTTTTAGTCATCTAATGATTTTTTAATATATTGTGCCGCTACACTTGAGAATATGAGCTTTGTGCACCGTTGTAGCATAATGTTTCTGACGGTTCTCACTAGGCAGCGTAGGGATTCTCTTTCCAACCATACAACGGAGAACCAACCTGTTGGGTTTACGAGACACCACAGAGGGCCCTGTTATGACAATATCTAAAGCATGGAATGGACCTTGTTCGCCTCAGCGAGTTGAACCAGTTGTTGTGTCCAGTCACCGGTTGTGTTTTCATACATGTAATCTTTCCTGATGGCATAAAAAGACAGAGGTGGGGGGGGATCATTACCAAAACAATCATTACTCCCCCGCTTGACACGCGAAGCCCCCCCTCAAAACACACAAAGGTGACTTCACCTAGTGACGAAAGCATTCACTAGTCACACTTGTGCCTGCTGAATCACCTGAAACACCACCCCCATCAGAACTTTCCCAGCTCATCCCTGGCCTTACAAAAAACTGACATGCTACCATAGCCTGGCCTATTCGCTTATGCTTGTTGCATTTCAATTGATTTTCTTACCCTAAAGTGTAATAGATGAATTGTCTACCTATAACAAAAGTGACAGCTTGTCAACTAAAATGTATTGCCTTGCAGGGGTAAACTAACCTGCCAGAGATTTGTTAGGCTCCAGTTTACGGTAGTTAATGCCTGTGGTCTAGAAAGGATAGACGGGATAGCTAGCTCCGCCTCCAACTGGAGTACCTTATCGTAACATCGGATGGGCTGATAGAGTTGGCTTGTGCAGTGTCAGTGTTTGTCATGGGCCTTAAACACTGCCAGGCATGTAGGTTTGAGTGGTGTGTGAGACTGTGTATGGCGTCAGTGTAGGACATGAGCTCAGGGATCTCTGCATGGCTGCTTTCCTGTTCATGGGCCAGCTGTCTGCTGAGCGTCAGTTAGCCTTCAGGGTTAGCCAGGCAGCCGTTGCATTGGAGCGTAATGTTACTGCTTTAACACTTTACAAACCTGGGGTACCCTGTGTTACTGATTTACGACCAATCAGTTTCTCTCTGTTGGGTGCCCTCTCTATGGTTAATACAGAACACAGTCCCCATTGCACTCTTAATTAAAAGGGATTAAGTTGGTCAGCACCCATTTACAAGCATTAGGTGTTTTTTTTCTCCCTCTGGCTTTGAACATGTCGTTCATGTTTAGATTGAGCAGCTCATGCTATAATGCACACTGTTGGAGGACAATAAACCTGAAGTTACACGATAGTTATGGTAATCTCAAAATAGAATGCATTTTCAAATCCCTTTGTTTATTCTTTTTAACATGTACCGTTAATCCGGCGATTGATGTGGCATTGTAAAGAAAAAACCTCCCAACACAAGTGGAGCTCAACCACAGCAGACTTGAAAGTCGTGTTTGATGTGATCTCCACTGATAAAGGTTTATGAACTCAGACGTTGACAGTGTTGCTAACCTGTACCTCTACTGTGTAGTGCGTACACATTATTATCAACATTATTAATATTTCCTTTCACAACTGACTGTGTTGCAGAATGTGATTGATGACAGTATGGTGTAATATATAGGCAAAAATTTATCTCACCACGTTGTCCAGGTCCTCAGGCTATGTTATTCCTCTTTTGGAAATTTGCTACGTTTATTGAAGGCTAAAAAATTTAACATAATTCAGCAGGACTTTTTGTATGGTGACCTGATTTGTAAAACTTTTACTGAACTTTACTTGGACAAAACCTTTTGTCACAGCCCAATTTGAGGCTTGGAATCTCAAACTTGGCATGTAGACAGTGAATGAACTCTCCTCCAAAAATTTTAGGAAATGTAAATGATATCAACAAGCTAGGCAAACGTGCATAATCTGTTTGAAACTTGTGATTGGTTTACACCAGTCAGCGTCCGAGCTGAACGATTTAGGGAATATATCTAATTACGATTTTCCTGACAGATTGCAATTTGATTTGCGATTACATTTTTTAAGTCAAAGCTTCACTTCAATATTCACTGTGTAATAGATTTAATCAACATTATATAGGGATGCACCAATAACACTTATTAATTGCCGATACTGATCAGAGTACTGAATTTTGAGTACAGATCTGATTCCGAGTACTTATTTTCACCCATTGTGCTGTCAGACTTAATAGAGACATGGGACACATGTCTGAACTCTGAATGTCTGTAGTGAATCTAATTGCAGTTACATCTTTCAGCAAATCCAAAAGGTAATTTTACTCTATCGTTTGGGACTGCCGTTTCAGACACAATAGCCACTTTCCGACCAAGTAGTTATAGGAATGCAGTTATAGGAACAGTCCACTTCTAAACAGTTCTACTAACTACTCTCCCCCAAAACCGGTTTTGCTATTTGCGTTCACACTGGGCAAGTGGCCATAGGAGGGATAAGGGAGTTGACGCAAGCACGGCAACGGTTTTTGTAGCATTGTAACTAGACTTTAGAGTAACGGCAAATACAACAACATTTCACAGTTAAATGTTTGTAACACTGGGTGTGTGATTGGAGATAAGTGTGTAAATTATCTTATGTATGCGGATGATCTGGTTGTTTTCAGCCCAAGTAGTGCTGGGTTCCTTCAGCGGCTTGCTGTTTGCTTGTTCAGATTAGGGGGCTGAAAACAACATTCAATACAATTCAAACATGTGTTGTGTTGATGTTTTGATTGATACATCCTTGTTACAGATAGTACCAAGGCCAAAAAGCACCCGCATTTCCCACCCTGGTTGGATAGCGAGAACAATGAATTTGAATAACGTTTTTGTATATTTAAAAAAATATACGATTTCATTTTGAAATAGATTAATCGTTCAGCCCTATGTGTTACAGCATAGTTCCCCAATTAGTGGTGCAACTTACAGCTAATTACTAAGCCTGAAACTACCGCATATGTTATTGTAATAATCACTAGTATGTTGCATACAAGATGTATTTGCTGTCCCATTCCTTTGAGGAATCTTTCGTACTGAAAGAGAAATCTGCATCTAATTGACAGCATTGTATTACTTGGTTGAATATTAAAATCAGTTAAAAGTAAAGCAAGCAAATCATCCTACAGGGTGGTTGTTCAGGTCAATATCTAGATCAAAACCTGTTTAAAAACATTATAACTTTGCTAAACCTGCCTGGTACCGTCGTGAAATAATTTCAAGTATTTAACTACTGACTACTAAATAGTAGGGCCACCGAATATTTTCGGCCGAAAATGGCCCAAAAGTGCATTTTCGGTTTTCGTTTGATGACGCAAACAGAAACCGCGACCTGCACGTGCATGTCTGAAGCATAGATTGTATAATTGTGTGTCGGACTGGAAGAAAGAACCCGTCTGATTTCGCATTCGCTCATTGTTGGCTATAGGCCAAAAAGATCGAAAATATGTTCCCTGTCAAAATTGATATTTTTTACGTTTTGTATAGGTTACACCCTTAACTTCATTGTAATGTACAAAATAACCATGATTACTTGCGAAAAACTGTTCATTTCAGTGATTTTGGACATGTTAGCTAGCCAGATTTTTAAGCCTTGTCAATTTGAAAGCTTCTTACGTTGCCTGCTCTTGAGTGCTGCAGCAGACAGACACAAACAACCGGTCAGTGAAGTCAGCCTGTATTAAACTTAAAAATAACTTGCTAAAAGTTATTAATCTAGCCTTTTATTTTAAACTGACATTTACATTAACAACGTGATCATGAACAAAAGGATTTATTTCCATTTACGCTACATGAATATACAGTCCCATTTTTAGAAGAGGGTTGAGCCAATGCTGCGAAGTGCTTATCAGTTTTAGCTGGCAAATTATGAGAATAGGCTATGATAAAAATATATATAAACATCATTGCAGTAATGTCATGAAGGATTAGATTTTAAGCATCAATGGATATCCTGTAACTTGTATCCGTCTTTAATTGGAAGCGAGAGGCTCTGATTCTGAGAGTAGTAGCCACCTCCTCACCTTTTCCCCTTCTTTGCGCTGCTGTTGGAACTTGAAGTTTTGTCAAGCAACAACGAATAGATAAGAGAGTAGCTTGTTGACAGTTTAAATGTTGTTAATATGGTCACTGTTGCCAACAGCTGATTTAGCTGTATTAATAGATTACTACACAAGTAGTCATTTACTGTACAAATCAATTGACAGCCAATTCCACATTGGCTATGCTCTCCATATCTCCAATGTAGAGGATAAAACATGTACGATAGCAACTGTACTAAACTTGCTGAATTAGGCTAATATATTAAAGGCTATTTTTAGGCTATACATTTGTAATTGGAGTGAAAATGATTTTTACAGGATGAGCTAGATATCCTGTCTTGATACTGATTATTTTATCATATCTTTTGTTAACTATTGGTAATCGCAATAAAATTAAAAAAATTTTGGACACTTCTTCAATACATTAAAATATATAATTTTTTAGCATAATAATTTGTTATAATACTTTTAATTGAATGCAACCAATATCTGCAGGTAATGTTAAAAAATAGTTCATAGATACAGTGCCTTGCAAAAGTATTCGGCCCCCTTGAACTTTTCGACCTTTTGCCACATTTCAGGCTTCAAACATAAAGATATGAAACTGTAATTTTATGTGAAGAATCAACAACAAGTGGGACACAATCATGAAGTGGAACGAAATTTATTGGATATTTCAAACATTTTTAACAAATAAAAAACTGAAAAATTAAGCACCACCTTTTGCTGCGATTAAAGCTGTAAGTCGCTTGGGATATGTCTCTATTAGTTTTGCACATCAAGAGACTGAAAGTTTTGCCCATTCCTCCTTGCAAAACAGCTAGAGCTCAGTGAGGTTGGATGGAGAGCATTTGTGAACAGCAGTTTTCAGTTCTTTCCACAGATTCTAGATTGGATTCAGGTCTGGACTTTGACTTGGCCATTTTAACACCTGGATATGTTTATTTGTGAACCATTCCATTGTAGATTTTGCTTTATGTTTTGGATCATTGTTTTGTTGGAAGACAAATCTCCGTCCCAGTCTCAGGTCTTTTGCAGACTCCATCAGGTTTTCTTCCAGAATGGTCCTGTATTTGGCTCTATCCATCTCCCCATAAATTTTAGCCATCTTCCCTGTCCCTGCTGAAGAAAAACAGGCCCAAACCATGATGCTGCCACCACCATGTTTGACAGTGGGGATGGTGTGTTCAGGGTGATAAGCTGTGTTGCTTTTACGCCAAACATAATGTTTTGCATTGTTGCCAAAAAGTTCAAGATTTTGGTTTCATCTGACCAGAGCACCTTCTTCCACATGTTTGGTGTGTCTCCCAGGTGGCTTGTGGCAAACTTTAAACGACACTTTTTATGGATATCTTTCAGAAATGGCTTTCTTCTTTCCACACTTCCATAAAGGCAAGATTTGTGCAGTATACGACTGATTGTTGTCCTATGGACAGACTCGCCCACCTCAGCTGTAGATCTCTGCAGTTCATCCAGAGTGATCATGGGCCTCTTGGCTGCATATCTGATCAGTCTTCTCCTTGTATGAGCTGAAAGTTTAGAGGGACGGCCGGGTCTTGGTAGATTTGCAGTGGTCTGATACTCCTTCCATTTC
>JACXGM010012641.1:0-10917 GCA_016801145.1 Umbra pygmaea
GGGTCTTAAATGGCTCAGCCAATCAGAACGCTTAGATCCACCTGTCAAATTAGGTGGTCATAATGTTTTGGCAGTCTCACCGCAGGGTAATACCTATTCTCTCTCTGATTTGCTTCAATAATATTGCAAATGTGCAGACTACAAGTCACAAATATATTCTACAATTTGTAAATAGAAGACACGATGTACAAATAAAAGTAAGATCCACAAACAAATGTCTTTTGTATTTGAACCAATCCAGTAAGACTGTCTGCTAGAATTCTCTAAATAGGAGTTTTACATGGTCAATATGGTTTCAAATGATGATTAGAAAATCATTTTAAATCATTTCAAATTTAGAAAATCAAATTTCAACAAAATTCTCCCCACAGCAACAAAAACTTCAAATTGCATCCTATGTTGTGATTATTTTATTCAAAGCTCTTTGTGCAATATAATTTCACTCTCTCTTTCTTTGTCTAGATGATAGTAACGCCTGTTCTCAAAGTAACACAGCTATTTAAATAAACACTGCACACAAGAAGGCTGTCCTGACGTCTCACCATCACTGACAGATATGCTAGCATCAACTAGGAATGGACCTACAGTAGTCGTCGAGAAAATATATATATAAGAAATAAAATTGCCAGCTGCATGTGTTACCACCACATGGCCTCACAGTTTTTATGTTTATTGATGGTTATGCTTGTTGAGTATCTAAGCTGTTAAAAATACAACCTATTGATTTCCTTAAACGGTAATGCTTGATGGACTGTAGTATTATAGAGCCAAGGGCTTCAGGCACTTGCAACTATTTTTATGCTTAGGACTTTTGATCCCATCCACTGTAATATCATCTGCAGTATTCTGTAAATGAGGAGGGGGTCAGAGATTGAACATTTACAAATTGTTTCACACAAATCATGAGAAATATTTGCGTCAAAATTCTGTAAACAAACAGAAACCATACCACAAACTCATTTTGCGATCCACAAATTAGGGACATTCCACAAACTTAGTTTGTTCACATACAAATACAGGTCCTTCTCAAGAAATTAGCATATTGTGATAAAGTTTGTTATTTTCTATAATGTAATCATAAAAATTAAACTTGCATATATTTTAGATTCATTACACACCAACTGAAATATTTCATGTCATTTATTGTTTTAATACTGATGATTTTGGCATACAGCTCATGAAAACCCAAAATTCCTATCTCAAAGAATTAGCATATCATGAAAAGGGTCTCTAAATGAGCTATTAACCTAATCATCTGAATCAAATAATTAACTCTAAACACCTGCAAAAGATTTCTGAGGCTTTTAAAAACTCCCAGCCTGTTTCATTACTCAAAACCGCAATCATGGGTAAGACTGTCGACCTGACTGCTGTCCAGAAGGCCATCATTGACACCCTCAAGCAAGAGGGAAATACACAGAAAGAAATTTCTGAACAAATAGGCTGTTCCCAGAGTGCTGTATCAAGGCACCTCAGTGGGAAGCCTGTGGGAAGGAAAAAGTGTGGCAAAAAACGCTGCACAATGACAAGAGGTGACCGGACCCTGAGGAAGATTGTGGAGAAGGACCAATTCCAGACCTTGGATGACCTGCGGAAGCAGTGGACTGAGTCTGGAGTACAAACATCCAGAGCCACCGTGCACAGGCGTGTGCAGGAAATGGGCTACGGGTGCCGCATTCCCCAGGTCAAGCCACTTTTGAACCAGAAACAGCGGCAGAAGCGCCTGACCTGGGCTACAGAGAAGCAGCACAACAAAACAACAAATAATTTTGCATGTCATTCGGAAATCAAGGTGCCAGAGTCTAGAGGAAGACTGGGGAGAAGCAAATGCCAAAATGCCTGAAGTCCAGTGTCAAGTACCTACAGTCAGTGATGGTCTGGGGTGCCATGTCAGCTGCTGGTGTTGGTCCACTGTGTTTTATCAAGGGCAGGGTCAATGCACCTAGCTATCAGGAGATTTTGGAGCATTTCATGCTTCCATCTGCTGAAAAGCTTCATGGAGATGAAGATTTCATTTTCAGCACGACCTAGCACCTGCTCACAGTGCCAAAACCACTGGTAAATGGTTTACTGACCATGGTATTACTGTGCTCAATTGGCCTGCCAACTCTCCTGACCTGAACCCTTATAGAGAATCTGTGGGATATTGTGAAGAGGAAGTTGAGAGACGCAAGACCCAACACTCTGGATGAGCTTAAGGCCGCTATCGAAGCATCCTGGGCCTCCATCACACCTCAGCAGTGCCACAGGCTGATTGCCTCCATGCCACGCCGCATTGAAGCAGTCATTTCTGCAAAAGGATTCCCGACCAAGTATTGATTACATAACTGAACATAATTATTTGAAGGTTGACTTTTTCTTTTTTTTGTATTACAAACACTTCTTTTATTGGTCAGATGAAATATGCTAATGCTTTGAGCCAAAATCATCAGTATTAAAACAATAAATGACCTGAAATATTTCAGTTGGTGTGCAATGAATCTAAAATATATGAAAGTTTAATTTTTATCATTACATTATGGAAAATAATTAACTTTATCACAATATGCTAATTTCTTGAGAAGGACCTGTATATCTTCAAGTAATGAAAATTGTTTGCAGATTTTAAAGATACAATTTGTAGTTTTCCAAAATAATAACAAAAGTGTCATGTTCACCCTCCATTGGTAAAGAGTTGAGGCAGGCGCGAAGGAGATGCAATCCAACAAAGTTAATTTTAAATAACACTTCGAAAACAAATACTGCCACGAGGGGCTAAACTGAATATACTCCAAAACGATATACCAAGAACACGCAACAGGAACACGTAACAGGGAACATTGACCGACAAGGAGAATGAGGAAACACAAGGGCTTAATACCAAAACAAATGAGGACTAACACAAAACACCTGGGTACCTAATACAATGACGTCACCTAAACAGACACACTCGGAATGACAAACACATGTGATGTATGAGACAGCCACAAGGGGGAACCGAAACACAACAAAACACATGGGGCAGAAACCAGAACAAGAACACACAGGGCAGTAACTCAAAAGGACACGTGAAAATAAACAGACTAACTAAACCACCGTGTATAACACTGGAAAACACTAAGAACATGATACAAACACACTGGGAACAATACACATAGGGGAGCAACTCAAAGGATAAAAATGTCCATGTCCCAGCCCACCCTGGGCTGGGCATTACAAAAAGATGTACTTTGCATTAAAAAAGCAAACATCACTATACCTATATTATATACACTCACCTAAAGGATTATTAGGAACACGATACTAATACTGTGTTTGACCCCCTTGCCTTCAGAACTGCCTTCATTCTACATGGCATTGATTCAACAAGGTGCTGAAAACATTCTTTAGAAATGTTGGCCATTATTGATAGGACAGCATCTTGCAGTTGATGGAGATTTGTGGGATGAACATCCAGGGCACGAAGCTCCTGTTCCCCCACATCCCAAATATGCTCTATTGGTTTGAGATCTGGTGACTCTGGGGGCCATTTTAGTACAGTGAACCGATTGTCATGTTCAAGAAACCAATTTGAAATGATTCAAGCTTTGTGACATGGTGCATTATCCTGCTGGAAGTAGACATCAGAGGATGAGTACATGGTGTCCATAAAGGGATGGACATGGTCAGAAACAATGCTCAGGTAGGCCTTGGCATTTAAATGATGCCCAATTGGCACTAAGGGGCCTAAAATGTGCCAAGAAAACATCCCCCAAAACCATTACACCACCACCACCAGCCTGCACAGTGCTAACAAGGCATGATGGATCCATGTTCTCATTCTGTTTATGCCAAATTCTGACTCATCTGAATGTCTCAACAGAAATAGAGACTCATCAGACCAGGCAACATTTTTCCAGTCTTCAACTGTCCAATTTTGGTGTGCTCTTGCAAATTGTAGCCTCTTTTTTCTATTTTTAGTGGAGATGAGTGGTACCCGTTGGGGTCTTCTGCTGTTGTAGCCCATCCGCCTCAAGGTTGTGCGTGTTCTGGCTTCACAAATGGTTTGCTGCATACCTCGGTTGTAAAGAGTGGTTATTTCAGTCAAAGTTGCCCTTCTATCAGCTTTGAAGCAGTCGGCCCAATCTCCTCTGACCTCTAGCATCAACAAGGCATTTTCGCCCACAGGACTGCCGCATACTGGATGTTTTTCCCTTTTCACACCATTCTTTGTAAACCCTAGATATGGTTGTGCGTGAAAAATCCAGTAACTGAGCAGATTGTGAAATACTCAGACCGGCCCATCTGGCACCAACAACCATGCCATGCTCAAAATTGCTTAAATCACCTTTCTTTCCTATTCTCACATTCAGTTAGGAGTTTAGGAGATTGTCTTGACCAGGACCACACCCCTAAATGCATTGAAGCAACTGCCATGTGATTGGTAAGTAGATCATTGCATTAAGGAGAAATTGAACAGGTGTTCCTAATAATCCTTTAGGTGAGTGTATATTGTCTTTTCACTTTATTAACATCAGATTCTGCAGGTAAAATTACAATAATAAGGTGACTTGTCTTGGACTTGACCTACTTACAAGACTTGACATAACCTGTGACTTGACTTGACCAAG
Organism: Umbra pygmaea; assembly: GCA_016801145.1. Taxonomy (NCBI): domain Eukaryota; kingdom Metazoa; phylum Chordata; class Actinopteri; order Esociformes; family Umbridae; genus Umbra; species Umbra pygmaea. Next base: position 4,590 of record JACXGM010012641.1, read on the forward strand.
AAAAAAATACTTGGGACTTACTTGAGACTTGAAGGTTAAGACTTGAGACTTACTTGAAACGTCCCCCCGATTGACATAGCCAATCGGGGGGACGTGGAGGCATACAGTCAAGGGGGGAGAAGTCCATAGACAGTCCATGAAAAGCAACGGAACATAATAATATTTCAGCAAAGTTTTGATGGATTGGAAATACTTCCTACTCATGCTCTCCATCTCTGCAAGAGGCAAGTTTCGGAATGATTCAGATTTCTCTTGGCACAGCTACAAGAAGAATGACAAATTCCAGACAGGTTGCTCACATCACATCTATGTCGTCACGCTCAGTTTGAGGCTGCACAGAATGCTCTGCTACCACCGGAAAAGTGCTTCTAATTGACTTCACTTGCTCTCAGTCGTAGTCAATTGCGTAGCTTGGTCCATTTTATGTACTCTCTATGGGAATTAAGATAGAAGGCAGGTTTAAGGCACTTTCACGTTTGCATCACTTTGCCAAATCGGATGCTACGTCCACTAATATATATGGTCTAGGGGTGCAGCAAATGTTTTTGTTTTTGGAGCAGGAGGCACTTCTTTCTCTTCGATTGCATTTGTTGGAATTGGATGTTACTCTTACTTCGTCTTCTAAACCAATGATGCATTTGAAAGGACATTTCAGCTGAAGAGATTTGATTATGGTTGATTATGAGACTGGTCACCCCCTTTTAAAACAAGTGGTGGAATATGCAGGCCTTAAAGCTGTATCAAGATAACCTGATGGGGATTGTTGTTTGTGAGGTTCATGTCACATAAAAATATTAAGTTTAGGCTACTGGTATGCTGGTTACATAATATAAGTATAGGCTACTGGTATACTGGTTACATAATATTAAGTATAGGCTACTGGTATACTGGTTACATAATATTTAGTATAGGCATCAAACAACTGTGGAATTTGTGGTGTAGTTCTTTGTAACTAGTTTCTGCTATAACTCTCATGAGATTTATTGGTTTGATAAGTTAAAGGTTGATTCAATTGTATTCAAAATAATTTTGATAATCTCCATTGGAAACACTCCTTTTAAAAAAAACTTGATTCTTCAGAGCTCCACACTGATATCTGTATAGCACACTGCTTTCAAACTTGTTCCATGGAAGGTGGAGTCTGCAAGTTCCCGACTTGTTAACCTTCAGAAAACATTAATAGAACGTTCTTCACTATGTAATCTTCAGGCAACTTTCCCAGAATTTCCCTGAACGTTCATATACAACTCACAAAAACATTCTAAGCACATGTAGAAAAACATCCATAGGAAAAGTTTGGAAACATTGGTGCATCAGGGAATTTCCCGCAAAGAGAATGTTCCCAGAACCTCCTGAGAACCAAATTTGATAGCTGTGTGGTGACCAAATGAAGGAAAAGAACAAAAACCATTATAGTCACGTTCATAGGAAATGGGTAAACATCTGTTATGTAGGGTTTCAATTTAAGCTCAGGATTTCATGTGACAATGCCAGGCTTGAAAAGAGGTTATGTGAATAGTGTCCGAATTTACAAAAACTACCTGACATAGTATTGAATTGGAGTACTCAGTGTTGTAATAAGACATTTGGTATATTGATCTGCAACAACAATGTTTTGGATATTTTTTATTGTTTATAACAATCCATATTCATGGAATCTACAAGCAGATTAGAAATAAACTCAGTCCCAAACCGGTACTCATTATATTAACATTCAATACAGCATTTTAGAGGTGCGAGGTTGGATTTCACATCTGTGCTTTTCTGAAGGGGAAGGATTAGCAGCAGCATGCTCTTCTCGGTTGTTGGGGTGTTCTTGTAGTCAGCAGCATGCTCATCTCGGTTGTTGGGGTGTTCTTGTAGTTTCGTCCTTCAGGAAGCCAGACTCCAGACTCAGCTCAAGTTCATGAGGAGAGATACACAACCAAATAATAGGATGTGCTGAGGTGTTAACTGTCCTAACCCCCATATCTAACCTGCATGTGAGGAAGGGGGGAGGGAGCTAAAGCATGCTGGGAAACGCAGTCTTCTCCAGACAGTAGAGCATCTTGCTGGAACTACAGAGCAACGTAAGACTAGCATTGGGCTTGCCCACGCATTGATACTAAAGCAGCCAATTTGTGTCTTTGATGGCTGGACAGAACGTCTGAATGGGCTGCTGGGACAGGAAGTGGGGCTGACTATGTACAGATCAATTGAGAGTTCTGGAGCATGTTTGATAATGAGGTGAATCAAGTGAACATGTGAAGGAGCTGTTGTGTGGGCGGGGGTGCAGAGAATATTGGGGCAAAGTGCCACACCCCCTAGTATCTACCATTCAGTCTTGCTGTCAGTCATTCCACTACCACTGGAAAGATGTGTTCCAAGGGAGTCAACTGTGACTGTTCCATTTTCTCGTTTTTTCCTGTGTCACAATCATAATATTAATATTTTACTCACGTCTAATAAATTATATGTATTTATAATCCCCCAGGCCTCCTGCTGTGTTAACTTTTTAATTTTATAGGAGGGCCTGTCTCAGAGCCCAAGCGTTGACTGTGGAGGGACTGTAAAGTGGAAATTGTTCTAGTTCTCCTTCTTTCCCTCCAGGTTGCCGTACGTAGAGCCTGTTTTGTTCACCTCGGATACACTTATCAGACGCCGTACTGCTATGGAGGCTGTGGAAAGAGTGAAAAATGTGTCAAAAATAGAAGACAGTACACAAATGAACATGATGCACGAAACAGTAGTAAAGGTGAGATTAGATTCAGGTGTTCTCAATCAATGGGATGACAAGTGTGAGTGGACACCCTGTTTCATTTAAAGAACAGGGATCTAGCAAAGTCTGATCTCCATGTCACATGTTTGTAGAAGTGTACCAAACAAAGGAGATTTCTGAACATCTCAGAAAAAGAGTTGTTGATGCTCATCAGGCGGGAAAAGCTTACAAATCCATCTCTATCTAGAGACTCCACCAATCCACACTCAGACAAATTGAGTACAAATGAAGGACATTAAAGACCATTTATACCCTCAGGAGAGGTTGACCAATAGGAATGATCTGACTATCTGTTTCTGTGCTCAGAATGGGCGTGGCCTTCCCGGGAGTGGGCAGAGCTACCCGGAAACAGTTAATTTAAGCCTGACATGGATATGGTTTGCACAGCTATTGCCATGTGTTTGATCAAAAAACATTGCTCTGTAGCTCAAGTCAGAGAATGTTCTGTAATTGGTTTTGTTCTGAATGTAGCAATTGCTGAGCAAACCATATTGATTTCAGACTTGAATGAAACACTTCTGGGTAGGAAAATAGGAAATATGAAATAATATGAGAAGAAGAATGTTAGTCAGGATCTATAAATACTATTCTATATTGCTTGGTCTTCCCTGAGAGCTATAGATCATGTGGAAATGATGCAGCGAAGACCAAGTTATTCTGGGATTGTGAAAGTGACTGATACAATTATGAAGAAATTGGTTCAACTGTAAAATGTAGAATTGTTCCTTGGAAAGGAATGTGGCCAATAGTGTTAATGTAAATGAAGAATGCAGTATGTCATTATCGGTTCTAGTGGGTGGGCCACTGGGGCACTTGCCCCACCTGAAATCTGATTGGCACTCCGATGTCACTCCAACATTGAATCATTTACCTTCACTATTTTGGGACTTCTAGACAGGGTTGCCAGATTGGGAGGTTTGGATATATTTTTTCTGGGCAAAAATGGGTTTGGGCGGGTGGATATAAATTGGTCTGGTTTCGGATCAGTTTGGTGGGTTTTTGTAGCCGAAACACCGGCACATCAGATCCTTCTTCCTGAGACCCTATGTTCAGCAGGCAGCAGTCTCACTAACTCAATCACTCACACACCCACTACAGCTCTGGCTGACATGCCCCCTAAACTCACAACAGACACTCCCAATACCTTCAGCTCACGCCACGCACGTCGGTGCCACATGCACCTCAAACACACTAATGTTGCCTCAGCAGGTTTTTCTCCCAACCTGGCCATTGACGCATTTTGGCTTGAGATGGAATCTTTTAAAGATGCTGGAGGAAACCACTTTTTCCAGGATTTATCTTTTGGTTTTATAAAATTGCTCACCCTCCTTATTGTTTTTGATATTGTGTTAATCAAATTATTCTAAATAACAATGCGAAGCGATTTTCATTAAAACTCTAGGCCTAACTGCCTGTCTCAGGGAAGCTATACCTGTATGGTATTATACCTAATTGTTCTAAATCACAGGTGTCAAACTCAAGTTTGCTTTTATATTTGGAGTATGAAATTTTTTTTTGTTTAGAGATGGCCCGCTATGCATGAACGTGCTGCTTCTGCAAAGAGTGCACTGACACCCCTGTTCTAAATGAAATGTTCAATGTGATTTTCATGAAAACTCTAGGTTTAACTGCCTGTCTCAGGGAATAGCTTAACTCCTTGGTATTAATTGTTCTAAATCACAGGTGTCATTCTCAAGTTTGCCTTTAGCCTATATTGACGTATGAAAATATTTTGTGTGTGTAGAGTTGCCATGCACAAACGCACTGCTTCTGCAAAGAGCGCACAGACTCCACTGTTCTAAGAAACAGCCTATAAAGACTGTGTTTAACACAATTTTCATGTAATGTTATTCATGAATGTGCATGTTGCCATTTGAAGTAATTGAAATGTTAAAGTGGGTTATTTTGTATGTTCATATCCACTCAATGTTTTTATGTTACTTAATGGTTTTGTTCCAAGCTAATTTTATTGACAATAAACAGACTCATTGATAGCCTAAGTTGATCGCATTATTTTCCATAACATAAGCTTATAGTTTAATAGTAGAATAGCCTGAGGTCGAAAAATTGGTCATTTTAAAGCTTGTTAATGATTTCGTGCATTCTCGCAGTTTTTGACAAGGTTTCGGGCTGGAAAACCTGGCTGGCATCTGGCAACACTGCTTCTAGACAGTGTGCTACATTAGATGTTGCTTACCAAAGTTGTTAGACCATGCAAATGTTTTGTCTATACTACCCTGGCAAAGGACAAATGTGTTTTTTATTGATGGGCATGCTATTCTGAGTATTTTCATTGAGCTGGACCTTGTGTTCACCTCGAATGGTTGTTTTTTTATTTTCAAATAACCCCAAAATTGCTATAGTCACAACTACCATGTAAAGTTGAAAAGTGCAGCTTTAAATACACCGTAAAATATGTAACATATTTCCTGTTGTATTTTTTTACCTGAAGTTTCCCTACTTGAAAAAAATGCCAGAATGCAATCCTACCATGTGATGTTTCTGCAGTGGGCATATAGAAAACGTTTGTTAATACTTTTGGAAATTATCTGCAATTAATCTTTGTTGACCAAAAAAATATCAATGGATTGAGCCAAATGAACAGCTCTGTTCACCAAATGCCATTTGGTTCCATTCGTTCACTAAAAAGAGCGTTAGTTCTTGAACAACCCATCAGGCATCACTACTTTGCCAAATTCTCGAGAAGCCCCTCACTGCAGTGTGCAATTCGGGGTATGCCTCAATGTGGAGGGAGTCAAAAGTCTATGCAGTGTGCCCTGACCATCTCCTAATCCTAAATTTAACCATTACAACACATGTGCTGGTACCATTTTATATAATATTTTATCCCATCTCCTAATCCTAACCTTAACCATTGCCACGCATGTGCTGGTTGTAAAGAAATGGTGGGTGGGATCAAATGTGGGAGGAGTCAAATGTTTTACTCCGACCACATTGAGCCCAGCCCCAAAACAAGAACCCTTGTACAGCACACTGCATAGACGTTTGACTCCACCCACATTGAGGCACACCCCAAATTGCACACTGCAGTGAGGGGTACTTGGAGTTCTCCACTCTGTGTGCTCATGCAACGTGCAGGACGCAGCGAACAACATCACATATTTTTCTGTTGCAACAACCAAACATTTATAGTAAGTATTTCTTTGAAATGCTCTTCTCTTCCAATGCCAAACTGACATTATAAAGATGACTCAAAGTATCAGTGGAGCTGCTGCAGTAAGCTAGCTAAGCTTTGCTGATATAAACGTGGCTACCTAGCAAGTTTAATTACTGTAGGTAGATTTGCAATATTTTACAAGTAAAAGTTTGAGCTAATGTAACTACTTTTGTGTTGTTCATAATTTTCTGTGCGCATATTCTACTATATAATCTTTTTCACTGATATGTCAGGACAATGATGGATTTTACCAACCATGCCTCAATATGTTTATCGCTGGATTTTGGGAGCATGTTGTCCAGTGTAACTATGCTAATGTTATTATTAAAAATAATTATGAAACATGGTTTTCAGGCATGAAAAGACAGGGAGATATTCAAAGCTTCTTTGCA
>JACXGM010012641.1:11017-23891 GCA_016801145.1 Umbra pygmaea
CAACTGAGACTAGTCAGTCAGGGCCAGAGAAGCTCTGATCAGCAGTGTACAACTGAGACTAGTCAGTTAGGGCTAGAGAAGCTCTGATCAGCAGTGTACAACTGAGGCTAGTCAGTCAGGGCCAGAGAAGCTCTGATCAGCAGTGTACAACTGAGGCTAGTCAGTCAGGGCCAGAGAAGCTCTGATCAGCAGTGTACAACTGAGGCTAGTCAGTCAGGGCCAGAGAAGCTCTGATCAGCAGTGTACAACTGAGACTAGTCAGTCAGGGCCAGAGAAGCTCTGATCATCTCTCTACAACTGAGTCCAGTGAAGGTCAGTGTCAGAGCAACATCTACCATGCTTCACCAGGTTAGTAACAAGCATAGAATGTTAGTCATTTGAACAACCTTTTGAATGCAAAATGGGTAATAAAACTTGACAGAATATTAATATTAAATGACAATTCCATGATATTATGATGTAGACTAGGTTTGTTTTAATGATAATTATGTTATTGGTGTTAAAGCTTCATCCTTGACAGAAGACAGCCAGAGTGATGATGAGGGACCTAACAGACCTGAGCTGCTTCCAACAGCTTCAGGTAGTTATTCAGCACCATTGGGACCTGAATTATATGATTTTATAATTATATTAATTTCAAAGATAATAAATGAAATGTATACATTTCCTAAGAAAATGTATTGTGTCGGCCCCTTTATAAGAATCCCTGCCCGTCTGTGGCCCCACCATTTTGAAAATCCTAGAACCGCAACTGCAGGATTTCCATTGAAATGCTAAATAAGTAAACCACTGCCAGCATTGGCAAATTGCAAACGAAACAGCCAGATGTTTGTCTAAAGGCCTGTCTCAGTAAGAAGTGATACCGTAGCCATTTGGGCCTCAGAGAGAAATTAACATATAGATTGCTTAGACAAGCTGACACCATGTAACCGAATACTATTTATGTTGTAGCCATTTGTGAGATTCAAACTAATGCTATCTATTTTGGCCAATAGCAAATCAATATCTGTTGTGACCTCATTCTCAGTATAAAATGTAATGCTATCCTTAGATTAAGAGCTTGCTTATGAGGAACCTTGGCTTTAAGATTAAAGTCTATTGCTCCTTCTACACATTCTCCGGACTCTGTTCACATTTATTTGATGAATAAATGCATTAAAATTAAAAATTAAAAACACTGTCAGTAATGCTTCATTTGGCATTTTGTGATTTTTTCAAATAAACACCCTGCAAGTGAGATATAAACAATACTGGCGAAAACTCAGACATTTGTCACTACAGTCAAAAAGCAGTATCATGAGGGACACTTCCTAGAAGCTACTCTGGAACATGCTATTACCCCCCTCTGGAACATGCTATTACCCCCCTCTGGTGGATATACACTCCCAGGCGGACTCAAATGCAGGTCGAAAGGTGACCACACCATAATCAAAAAAGAAGTGTTCATGGTTGGTGTCCTAAAAAGGACTCTGCCATTGCACACTTTTCTATGTGCAATAACCATGGAGCCGGTCTAATGGTGTACATGGCAGGGTTGCAAAGAAAACCACTCCTCTCCAAAAAGAACATTGCGGCCATTGGAATATATTTTGTGGATGGATTAGACCAAACATAAACATTCATATTTGTCAAAAGGAAAACACTGCATTTCAGCGTAAGATCCTTATTCATTCTGTGAAACATGTTGGTGGTAGTATCATGGTTGGGGCCTGTTCTGCTGCATCATTGATGGAACAATGAATTGTGAATTATACCGGCAAATTCTAAAGGAAAATGTTAGGACATCAGTCAGTGAACTGAATCTCAAGAGAAGGTGTGTCATGCAGCAAGACAACGACCCTAAGCACGCTCATATTGACCGTTTAACCATTAACCGAAAGTTTAAAAAAATGACCGGTTAATACTCAGTTAAACGGTTTAAAATGACTTTTTATTTTATTTTTTAAGTTTAAGTTTAAGATTTTTTTGTGCTGCATGGTTTCAAAAAATACTATAAAGCCTATATTTGTTAACTCACAGGGCGCGTCCAGACGTGCAATCACACGCGCCTACAGACATATTTATCTGAGCAAGCAAAATGAAGCGAGCAGTACTGTGAAGCGAGAAGTACTGTGTAGGACCATTTTGACAGAAAGGGTGAAGAAGTTACTTGCAAAATATGCTACGAAATATACCGGTGGTTTTGTTTCGGCAACGCGTTCTCCGTTTATTTATACACACACACGCAGGAGCATGATGCATTATAGCCTACAAAATAATGTTACCTTAAAAACAACACACACAGTGATTGACAACAACAGCACATTATTTTGAGAGAGCACCATAACGGTCAATTTGAACAGAATGGGTGCGCTCTTCAGATATTGTATAGTTATTGACATAACGCATAGCAAGCGTTACCAACATTTAGTTTTGTGTTAATGAAATGGAATGGGTGCGCTCTGCAGATATTGTATAGTTATTGACATAACGCATAGCAAGCGTTACCAACATTTAGTTTTGTGTTAATGAAATGGAATGGGTGCGCTCCGCAGATATTGTATAGTTATTGACATAACCCATAGCAAGCGTTACCAACATTTTGTGTTAATGAAATGGAATGGGTGCGTTCTGCAGATATTGTATAGTTATTGATAAATGCATAGCAAGCATAATCAACATTTTGTTTTGTTTAATTGTAATGGGAGCGCTCTGCAGATATTATATAGTTATTGACATAACGCATAGCAAGCGTTACCAACATTTTGTTTTGTGTTAATGAAATAAAGTCCTAATTTGCAATACGCCTCCTGTAGGCAACAACCTTATCCAAAAACGTCACCCCGACTGTTTTCATTCTATAATTTGACAACTCGTTAAGCACTGCATCAAGGCTACTTTACAGTGATTGACAACAGAAAGTGAAAACGTCATTTTCTGCTACAATAGTTTGGTTAGTGTGGACTTTGCTCCCTATCTTAAGAGTGAACTTACGCACAGCTGGTTGTTGATCTGTTCTGTATGCTGCTGTTTACACGTTAAAATAAACCCGTGAAAAAAATGTATGTATTTTTAACGGGTCACAGACACTTGTCAATTTTATTTTTCATTTAAAGTCAATTCAATATTATAATCTTATCAGTTAACGGTTAATAATCGGATAAAGTGCTGCAGTTGTCAGTCGGGAAAATTAACTGAAATGAGCATCCCTACTAAGTACACAAGTTGTTCTACCAAAGAATGGTTAAAGAAGAATTAAGTAAATTCTAAGCCAATGTGCAGGACAGATCAACAGTTACAAGAAACATTTAGTTTCAGTTATTGCTGCACAAGGGGTTAATGAAAGCAAAGGTTCACATACTTTTGCCACTCATATGTAATAATGGATTGTTTTCCTCAAATAATAAATGAGTATAAAAGTATGTGTGTGTCTCTTGTTTAATTTGGTTCTTTTTTTGCGCAAGAGATTAATTCTGTATAGTTATGATGAGTTAAGATGAAATCCCATGTTTCTCAGTTACAGTTTTTGTTATATTTATATTCATTATCATATTTGTGTATTGATTTTGAAACCAGATATATTTATCAAGTGCAATATAGCTAGTTAACCCTTGTGCAACAGTTGTTTTTAAAAGTATTGTCCCTGAAAGCCTCAGGGAAAACCGAACGGATAAAAGTTTTGGTTGATAAAAAATGGGAACAGTTCTGTCGGAACGAAAGCAGTGAACCTCTACCCACACTTCTAGACTAATATTAACCATGTGAAGCTAATAAGTGATTATATGCGACTGATTTTAATTGATCCCCTTTCATGCTAGCTACAAACTTACCATGGCTTCTCTGCAATCACTATTTCCTCCAGACTTGATGCTGCAGTTTGGGATAGGTGGACTGTAGCTCACGACAGATGGGTTGGCTGCACGCAGATTCCACGTGATTTGCTATCTAATTGTAACACTAGAGGACTTGGTTTTTCTCCCCCCAGAAAATAGGCCATAATCGGCGAGCAAAAATGCTGATTAATAATTATTTTGAAAACTCATAATAGGCCATAATTAATCGGCCAGTCCGATTAATTAGCCGACCTCAAGATATGTGTTCCCTTTACTCCCGTTGTGCAGCACCAAATCTGATTGGTTAATAAAAGGACAACTATCAAAATGCACAGACTAAATGTTTTTGTTATGCAAAACCCAAGGGTTTGTTTTACAAAACAGATTTAATATGCAAAGTTGTATTAAATACAAATTGTACTATGCCTATTACTAAAATATGATTTATTGCACAAATACCCTAAATATGACTGTAAAAACGAATTAAAATAACAACCAAAGGTAGCGTGTATTCAGTTCTCATCCTGTGTTTTTCCATTTGTTTGGCATTTTGTTTGAACAAATTTAAATCATTTGATATATTTATTTGAGATTTGAAACTATTTTCTGTATTATATTAAGAAGTTATATTAAAACTTAGTTTTTTCAGTATTGTTGTAATGTCATATTTCCACCCCCAAAAAAATCATAATAAACGGTCAAATAATCGTTATCAACTTTTTTGGTCTTACAATAATCATTAATCGGTATGGGCCTTGAAAAATCATCATCGGTCGACCTCTATGGGAAACCTTGTGAAAATTGATGGGAAGATGAATGCAGCATGTTATCTGAAAATATTGACAAACAATTAGCATTCTTCTGCACAAAAGCTGTGCATGGGACGCACTTGGACACTCCAGCACGACAACAGTCCTATGCACAAGGCCTAGTTGACCCTCCAGTCGTTACAACAGAAAAAGGGAAAGGTTCTGGAGTGGCCATCACAGTCTCCTGACCTTTATATCATTGAGCCACTGGGGAGATCTCAAATGTGCAGTTCATGCTAGACGACCAAAGACTTTGAATAACCTGGAGGCATTTTGTCAAGACAAATGGGCTATACCACCTGCAAGAATTTGGGGAATCATAAACATCTATCACAAACGATTGCATGCTGTCTTAGATGCTAAAGGGGGGAATACACTGTATTGAGAACTGAGGGTATGCAGACTTTTGAAAAGGGGTCATTTTATTATTTCTTTGTTCCCATGTTTTCTTTTATGATTGTGCCATTCTGCAATTACCTACAGTTGAATATGGCTCCCATGAGAAATAAAAAAACATTGTTTTGCCTGCTCACTCATGTTTTCTTTAAAAATAATCGATTCTCCAGGGTTATGCCAACATTTGAGCACAACTGTACCTTTTGCATGACATGAGGATTTTCGTTAATATCTGTGCTAGAATGATTTAAAATAAAATATTGGTATCGGCAGTGAAAACAGCAGAAATATCAAGAAAAAATTGTTATTGTCAAAAATGTCATATCTTTGCATGCCTAGAAAAGAGAAAAAAAAATGTTGTCTATGATTTAGGAGTTAGGTTAATACAGTATTTGTACAGTAGGTCTCTTTCCTTTGCTGTTATCACAAATTCAGCCAAAACATGTCAAATGCCATTTCCAGCTAATGTGGGAACACTAAACTTCCACTGTGTTTGGTAGTAGGGGAGGATAAATGTTGACATTCTCACCGATGAAGCAGAAGATCAAGAAACCAACGATGAGGAGGGGAGAACCACTGACAACAACCCCACAGGCAAAGTTGAGCAGGGGGGTGAGAAGGAGGGTGGCCCAGAAGAGGAAGTTAAGCAGGGTCCACAACCGACGGGGGGGCTTAATGGTGGGACCGTGGAAACAGCCTTCTTTCTCATACTGCTCCTGCAGTTCATCCTACAGAGACAGGGAACATGATCTTTTTCAACATTTCTGTGCATATGGCAAATAAACAAACATATGTATATATATATAAATAAATATAAGGACAGTAAAAAAAAAAACCAAAAATGGTAAGTAAATGTTTAAATAAGCATACCTTCCTCTGGTACAGCTGGTGAAGCCAGGTTGCGCACTCCTTCTCGTCATCTGGGATTTCCTCAACTGAGTACCTCCTATATAGGAAGGATAGTGACTGTAAGTTCAGTACACCACTAGAGGGCAGCAAATCACTGTATTGGTGATACAGTATACCCCTAATCACCCAATCTGGACCTTGAAGCAAGTATCACTACTTTTTTCTCTTTGCAACCCTCCAATCTGGGACTATTTTGACCTGGGACCTCAGATCAGTGCAATTGATGAAGTAGAACAGAAAACCAGCAGGCTACAGAAGACGTAGGGTAAGAGTTGAATACCCCTGGCATGTACCTCCAAATGACATTGGTGGACAGCTAATCGGGAGGGATCAAGCTAATTACGTTGGAAGCCCTACCCAGCTGACTACTTCCAAATGGCAAACGCCTTCTATGATACGGTATCTGCCCATCGATGGTCAGCAAGTGAATTTTTAGATTTAGGATGCACTTCCCTGATTAGAGGGCCAGGAGACACTTACTTGATATTCATATCCGCCATGTATTTCTTTCCATTGACAATTCCAAGCAGAGTAGGGACCTGCTTGTCTCTGAAATTCAGTGTCACGTCGTAAACTGCAGAAACTAAGAGGAGAAAGGGTGAATGAGAGCGTGATTTCTTATGTTCCCATGCATACCTGCTTGTGTGTGTGTGTGTGTGTGTGCGCGTTTGTCTCACCTGTACCCTTGAGGCAGCTCAGTGTGGTGGTGAAGCCTTTGGTTCTGGGTAGCAGATGGTACTTCAGTTTAGGGAGGCCTTTACTTTCTGCCACCTCCATACTAATCTTGTGCTTCTTCGGTGTGAATCGGGTGCCTTCACAGTACAAGAGGAACTACAAAACAACATGGCAAGTGAGAAGAGTCACACGTTGGGTTGGGCATTTGAAATGAGTTCACAATTCGAATAGTATCCAAAATGTTTTTGGTATATCCGTATAGTCGATGTTTCTTTAATGCTGCTGCCGTTCCATTATGTAATACGCCTGACATGATGCAACATATACAGTAATCACATGAACCAATACACATTCTGTTAAGCTATTCAATTAAATAGGAGTTTTAATTGAACAAAATCAAAAGCAAGATCAATTTATTGAACATGACGAGAAGAAAATTAATTTGAAAAAATATTGTGTAACATCTTCAAAACGAGACCGAAACAAAAGTTGCAGATTTAGAACTCACGGTGATCAATGTAACATGCTACACAGTTTGCCACTGTGCAAAGCAAAGCTCGACGGATGAAGCGTAATATTATGCTTCAAGTCTATTTCTCTTTGTCAATGCAAGTGTTGCTGAGGCGAGCAGATGCAATAAAAACTTTGTAATCTAATATAAATTCCCAATCAACCTCAACAATCATAAAACTATATAGAACAATCCTAAAATTCACACTGCACTAGGGCAGGGCTCTACACTAGCCTTTTTAACAAAGGGCACATGTGTAGGCGTACACTAGAGGGTGACACGGAGTGGATTTTCAAACCTCTCCCGTACAACTCTCACGAAAAAATCCTGTCCGATCCCAATCCCAAAAAAAACTCCCATGTCCCAATACCAGAAGGATGAGTCCCATTCCCTCCCACTCCCGTGTTGTGTTTGTTTGACCCGGAATCTGTCAGTCAGAGTAAAAATACAGTACAGATCACAGCATACCCATCTTAGTTAAATAAAAATCACAAATTTAGTTCATGTTATTTTATTGAACTGAAAGACAGTTTTAACAATGCACACACATAAAACTTCCTGTAAATCATCCATGCAAACACGCACACACACGCGCAGAAGCGCACACGTTATTTAGCCTAACCAAATTTTCAATGAGTTTCCATTAAGATGGAGTCCCACAGTTGCTATGCAAGAACAAGAGTCTCCACACATTCCAGACTGAGGCTGGTGCGCCTGTCCTCAATTCTTCCAGCAAGTATGGGGGAAACCTTTTTCTCTTATATTATTGGTGGTTGGCATTGGCATACCAACTTGGTGCATTACAGCCACCAACTGTACGGGTGTGTGGAGCACGTCATTCAGTTAACCAGACACACTAAAGCAAACAGGAGAGCATAGAGAGACGGCAACTAGAATTGAGTTCAAAATTAAAATGTAATTTAATTTACATTTATATAAACGGTAAGTTAATACTTAATAATTAATTATAAGTTAATTTATATAAACGGTATATATTTGTGTATAAAGTTGGGTATCATAGTGTTATTTCGATTCCCGGTCCAGCCCACTCCCAGTGAAATTATTTCCTGTCCCATCCCAATCCCTTCATTAGTGATTTCGTTTCCCATTTCGTGACCCGCCGGATTCCCAAAAAATTTCAGCCTCTAGCGTACACAAGAAAATCTAGGAGCACTATAAAAACATTGTTTTCTTGGGACTGTAAACCACACTTTTTTCAGGTAAATTGACAGCATCATCTGCCTTCAATACTTTTTCATAAACATTCACTGCCCTATTCCCTCTCATACACACCTCCCCCCGACACACACACCTCTGAAATGACTCCAAATATACTCTTGGAACAGATTATCATGGTGGTGTCTGTAAAAAAATCAGTTTTAACTGACACATGTGTTGTCTCTAATTGGAATACAATATGTATTATTTTTAACACATCTTTTCTAAGAGTGTACGTAATAGGTGCTATTTCAAGCAACAAGCTTATAAACAATGTAAACATTTCAGATCTCTATTTTAAAAATCTGAAATGCAACAGCAATAAGAAAAATATGCTTCATATACATGTGTAATCTCCTATTTCAACAAGTGCCCTTTAATATTGTGTAGATTTATACTGATTACACAACACTTTATCCTACCTTTATTGTTATTCTTTTGACGTCTGTTGTGAGATGAGCCTTGTGTTTCTCAGCTCTTCCTGTGCATGTCGTATGGTAATCTGTTTGACAGACATGTTATCTAGCGAAGCAGACTGCGTGATTGTCTGTCCCCTGGGCACAAGTCACTTTATTGTATAAAATGCTTAATACTTTGTTAGTACAGCCACCTCTTCAACTATTTAGCAATACTGAAACGCATCATACGATGTCTGAAATGTAAATCCAAAAAAAGTACAAGTGTGTTTTTCAGTGAAGCAGTGCTGGTTACGTCCAACTACTCTCAGAAGTATTTGAAAAACTTACTTTAGGATATTCAGATATCACATTAACCAAACCCATCCCTAATTTGGAGCACAAACAGTCACCACCGTAATCCCATATTCTTGTTATCCCAGTGCCCCAGTGAAAATACACTTAAGCTTATGTATGGTCTTACTATCCCTACATACCCCTGTGGAAACTACAAAAAGCAAGCCCGCCAGTATAAACAGAAAGACACAAAAACAAAATCTATTTCCATCTCTTAGAGACTTTCGGAATACTGGCTTCATTGATCTTCACCCACACACCAACCAACCAGTTGGGCACTTCAAAGGAAAATTGTGCATTTTGTATTTGACAAGGCCAGATTGTCTCTGCCTGTAACTAATATTTTGTTAATTGTTTAGTGCCTAAATGAACATGACCCAAGGGACACTAGCATACAGTGACGCGCTGTAACATGGAGATTGGTAATTGTGCTGTCTGTCATTGTCCTACTTACCCACATGAACTCTGGGTAATCTCTTAGCTGGTTTAGACCTTTGAAAACAGTATCTCTATCCTCCTCCCACTTCCTCTTACAGAAAACAATCTCCAGGAAGTACCAGGTCCAACCAATCAGAGGTACCTTAAGCAGATCGTACTTAGCCAAAACCTTCGAGGCCTAAACACAAACAGAAAGAAAACTATAGATTTTGAAATGTAGATAAATTAAACAAAATGTCAGATAAAGTTGAATGAAAGCTTCCCTTTCTTATTAGCTCTCTTTGAATGGTGCAGGCTTACCCCAAGGACACCGTAGCGCTCACACATGGTCCATCCGCACAGGAAGTCGATCTCGTAGTTGTGGTTGAGGATGATGATGGCGTGCTCCTTGCCAAACTTATCCACCGTGGCCTGTTCTGTGTAGAGAGTGCATTCTGTTCCTGACCACCACTCCAGCAGCATGACCAGTTCTATAGGATGGAGAATGCCAGAGAAGGGTTAACACTGTATCCAATCAATCAGTCATCACAAACAGTCAGAACGATCATCTAAGCAAATTTACAGTCTGTTACCCCAAACTGGTGTCAGCTAAAAAGATTAATTCTATTTCAATATAGTTAATTTCAAGTTCCTTGAAATGACTTTGAGTATCAACTTTAATTGAAATGGGATTAAACCTAACAATCGTATAATTCACATTCATTAACTCAGCCATATCAAATCAATCTCAACTTTGTTGCAATGATCCAAATAAATTACACCATTTTCAACTGGGATACAATAAACCAATGACAATATATATTTTTTGCTGTAAAATGTGGATTTACAGTCGATACTAGCATGAGGATTTAGGGGAAAATCTCACCAAAAAATAATATATTATCTTATTGATACAAATATAATGTAAAAGGGATGTCAAATGTGAAGCAGCACTCAGTCACATCTATTAGAATTTAAGATGTGAAATGACAAATAAATTACATTAAGTGAGATATTATTGAATTCTTAACAATTGTAAACAAAATCATGTTATATACTATTGAGATGTATATTGGGGAAAATTGTGCACTGTGTCTTTAAATAGAACGTGACTTTGGAAAAGAACACAGTTGGAGACCCCATCCCTGCTTTGTTGGATTAAGTCAGAGAATGTAAGTTGGCTAGACAGAGGTAGAATATTTCTCATTGATTTGTTATTTTAACTAGGGATTTTATAAAGTTTGCACAACTAAGACACTCTAAATTTGACTAGTTATTGCAAGGCTGCAATATTAACTTAGCTAGCTAAGTTGACTGCCTACCATCAGTGTGTTCTCTTTGTTGTCTATGCAGCTAAAAATTGTTTTGAGAGTTTGTGACACGAGACGATCTGTCCAGCAGTGGCGCAGTTTAGCAGACAGAGCCTGACAGTAGACAGAAAGATGTGCTAGCTTGTGCATTGTCTGACACAGGGTGGCACAACAGGGAAAATATATCTACACAAGATGATGATTCACAAAACAGAAAGTGTACTACCTACTCGCATATGACTTGGATGAGACGTAGAACCCCCCCCAAAATTTTTTTTTATTGCAGATATACATGAAACACATGGATGACCAATTTAAAAGTAAAAACAGCACATTTCGCCGAAAGGTGACAAGTTTGCACCCCTGAATGTATCCCGCCAAACAAGATCAACAATAGGTGGAACACATGTTTGCATCAAAATATTTCAATGTGGGCAACTGTGCACAGTACTTTATGTACCGTTTCAGACTGGTCTGCTGTGAGATGATCAACAGTGTTTGGTTTTAAACCTTCCAAACACATACACAAATATTTAACCGATCAACTGACCTACACACAGACAAACAAAACTATCGGCTTGACTCACGGCTCCAGAGAGAGTAGGAGAGGCGGGTGTTGATCTTTCTGTAGAGCTGCCTGTTTAAGGGCCACAGCACGCAGGTGCACAGCTGGATGAAGTTGATGATAAGGCCGCTGACCACGAAGACAAAGCCGGCGAGCAGCTGCAGTATGAACAGGCTCTTGATATATGCTATCAGACCCATGGCTAGAGCTGTCTGGGGCAAGCAGGGCTACCCACACACTACGGCTGACCTGGGGAAGAAAAGGATAAACAGTATGGCAATTAGGGCTGTGCCGATACAATGATTTAATGATGAATCGCGATTCTTTTCTTCACGATTTTGTATCGATACTCTGGGCTCTAGAATCGATGTTTGCTCATTTTATTTAATGCCGGTAAAATGCACGGCCGGATTAACCATTAGGGCAACTGGTCACTTGCCCAGGGGCACAGGACATCTAAGGGGCCCTGGCCAACACCAAATATTATGGTATGTTAGATCACGTTGTAAACACAGTCCTCAATTTCCTAATTATATGCAGACTTTTGCTACACGTTCGATCAAAATATCATGCAAGAACCCGTCGGATGTCGCGCACACTTAAAAAAGATTGAAAATTTCTTTCCTTGTCAAAATTGATATTTTTTACGTTTTGTACAGGTTACACCCTTAACTTCATTGTAA
This sequence comes from Umbra pygmaea, assembly GCA_016801145.1. Lineage (NCBI taxonomy): Eukaryota > Metazoa > Chordata > Actinopteri > Esociformes > Umbridae > Umbra > Umbra pygmaea. The sequence goes on from JACXGM010012641.1 coordinate 23,075, forward strand.
TGTACAGTTGTGAAAAACAGTTAATTTCATTGGTTTTTTGACATGTTAGCTAGCCAGATGTTCAAGCATTGTCAAATCGAATGCATTACGTCTTCTGCTCTTTTCATTGCTGCAGCAGACAGACCCAAACAACCGGTCAATAGACAGCCTGTATTAAACTTAAAAATAACTTGCTAAAAGTTATTAATCTAGCCTTGTATTTTAAACATTTACATTCACAACGTGATGAACAATAGGATTTTCCTTCCATTTACGCAATAGCAAAATACAGTCCCATTTTTAGAAGAGGTTTCAGCCCATGCTGCGAAGTAGGGTTGGGCGATGTCTACTAATTTGGCATCGGACGATGTCTACAGTGAAACATCCTGATGGACGATGAAATCGGGGGGCGGAGCTATACATTTTATGAACTTATGAAAATATTTATACAATCTATTCATTAATTAAATTTCTATTTATTGCACATTTGATTTCCGTGTGTTGTGCACACTGTGCCCCCTTAAAAAAAATAGGTGCATGACGCTTCTGGTACAGTATAGGCTATGTGAATCAAACAGCACTCCACGCAATTTACGGGTGATAATAAGCGGAACATATGCTTCTAAATGAGGTTGGAATATGTATTCAGCAGGACAAATATCATGGCATTTATTTAGGTTAACTTATGACGCTATGACTGATTAGATGCCTATTACTGTTTTCGCTTGAAGAACAGCATATTTCACAATGCAATACACTTTTATCTTTAGCGGAGATTTACTTTTTACTGGTGAAGCAGTAACAATCATGCGCTCATCATTTTACACTACATGGCACA
>JACXGM010012642.1:0-23966 GCA_016801145.1 Umbra pygmaea
TGTGATGTGGGACATATATATATGTGATGTGGGACATATATGTGATGTGGGACATACAAGTGATGTGGGACAAACAAGTGATGTGGGACAAACAAGTGATGTGGGACATACAAGTGATGTGGGACATACAAGTGATGTGGGACCTATAGGCCTTAATTTACACCGCTCAAAATAAGTAAAGGAACACTCAAATCGCACATCGGGTCTCGATGACCAAAATATATTAAAGATCAAAATGTTTACCGTACATTGTGTAATTAGTTGAGAACAACATGATGTAACAACGGTCAATGGAAACTAAAATCACCAACCGTTTGAGGGCTGGATTCAAACTCACACAATAGTAAACTATTGAAATCACCGGCCCTCATGCCACATTTTGGTCAGAAACATGCACACCAGTAGGGTTCTGGAGGTCATTTTATAGGGCTTTGGCAGTGCTCCTCCTGTTCCTCCTCACACAGCAGATACAGGTCCTGCTGCTGGGTTGATGCTCTTCTACAGCCCTGTCCAGGTCTCCTTGTGCAACGGGCCGTCTCATGGTATCTCCTGCTTGCTCCTGAGACTGGACTGGGCCATCCTGGAGGAGCTGGACTACCTGTGCAATAGAGGAGCTGGACTACCTGTGCAATAGAGGAGCTGGGCTACCTGTGCAATAGAGGAGCTGGACTACCTGTGCAACCTGAATGGGCTGCAGGTACCGCCTCATGCTGCCAGTGGTGACAAGGACACTAGCAAAACACAAAGCTGAAGAAGAATCAGTCCGTAAGGAGAGAACAATGGTCTGTGGCCACCAGCTGCAAAACCATTCCCTTTTTAGGGGTTGTCTTGCTGTTGCCTCTCCAGTGTCATGTTCATTTGCACAAAAACAGGTGACATTGATTCACAATTGCTTATCCTTCCTAACTGGACAGATTGATATCCTTGAAGCTTAATTGACTTGGTGTTATACTGTGATTGCGTGTGCCTTACATTTCTTTGAGCAGTGTATTTGGATTTAAAATACTGTTTAACTAATGGATAATACTGGGTGAGTATTGAATGAAAAAAAACTAATAAATATCTTCAAAAGCAACATGCCATGAAGACTATTGTGACTCTGTTGCCAAGCGACTCTATAGATCGTAGGGGACTATACAGTTAATGAAGTTGTGTCTCAATCTATCAGTAATTATACTGCATGTCTTCATATTCAGGCGTAGGATTAATTAAATCCATAGCAAGTAACTAAGAAAACATTTCCTAATGTATCTACGCAGATTCATTATCAGTTTATATATAATACACATTCACAACTTAATCTGTAAAAGGCACAGAATACTACTATGCCACCAGGCTTCTGATATGTCCCATTGCTGGCTGCTTGTATAGATGCAGTGGAATGTTTTGTTTGACAAAGGTGTATTACTCCTTGCAGACTAACAGATGCTAATATTTACTGAGTTAGGGCTCAACTCTAGGTCCTTTTGTTTGACTGAAGCTATACATAGCATCTTAGGAAACCCATTGTATTGTTTGCAAATTATTGTGGCAACCATTGAGTGAGAGATTATCTTTATTTCGGCCAGGTTCCTGGACTCAAATCAGGTCCTTATCCAAAAAACAATGCAGTGCTCGTTTCTATCTCAGCCTGCTTTTTGTCCAGGCCTGTTTGGCTTTAATGTATAAGAAAACCGAACCTGATGTTCTAAACTGGCCTTCCTTAGGTGTTGTCCATGGTCACGGTGTTGCGGCATGGGGGACTTCCGGCCACGGACGGTGTGGCTGGGCCACCCAGAGAAGAGGGAGCAGAGGTACCCCCGGAATGTAATTAACAACCAGAAGTACAACTTCTTCACCTTCCTCCCAGGGGTGAGTCACAGGGTCCCCGTTTGCCCATCTGCTCGTGATTCACACCCATAGGACGAGGGCAAGTAGAGCGGGAAATCAGTCAACACTCATTTCTCACAGGCGCTGTTGTGCTTCATATCCACTTTACCTCTTTCTCTAAAAATGTATCCACTCTCAATGGGAAGGAAACGGCAGCTTTGTTCAATTTGGGTTTAAAAAACAAGTTAACAATGTCCATGACTATGTAGATTGTCATTTGCATTTTGAAGAATCATTAGGCTTGAGAATCTGGAGAAGTAGTGAAGGAAGCAAAATGTTTTGTGCAGATCATGTCCAGAGCACATCCTACCTTTGTGAACGTATTTGCGAAAAAAAAGTTCAGAACTACTTATTGGCAATTCCTGTTGTCTGCACAGAGGTGGGGAAAAATATGGGTTACTGGTCCAATGGCATGGAATGGTCTTCAATCTGAAATAAAATAGCAGGAGCTTGGAGCATTGTGAGTGTTTAAAGATAAACTAATATTCATTAATTGTTTTTGAAATTGTACACCTGTTTCTTGGTTATGTATTGGCACTGGATGCTATGAATGATGTGTTGGATTTCTCTTTGTTTTTTATATTAATTGTTTTTTTTTTGGTTACTGTCTTGGCCAGGACACTCTTCCAAAATAGATTTTCATTCTTAGTGAGTTATGTTAAATAAAGGTAAAAAACATAAAAAACAGCACATGACTAAGCGCTTCCAAAAAAGATAAAACCTCCTCACAAATTTGACATGCTTTTCTCCCCACTCAACGTCATCTACACAACACAACAAGCCTGAATGGGTTTACTAGGACTGTTGCGAATTGCCAGGGACCTCGTAATGTCATATTACAATCATAATTAGATGCTTAAACCATATTTATTGCAAACGTCAGAGTACCTTGTTTTGAAATGTGACAACCTTTGATTTCTATCAATAAGTGGTCATGTAGAGCTGTCAAGGGGGCATAGTGTTTAGTGTCCATAAAGCCCACAGTTCAATGCTCCAACCGCCAAGGTGGAAGCTTTGTAGTTTTGTCTGTGAACAGCTTAACCCTAATTAGAATTGGATCTTAGTGATCTTGCCTGGTTGAATAACGGTAAAAATTTAATAAAACGTAGGCCTTTATAGACTCCATTTTAGTAGCTGATACTATAAGTAAAGGATGGCCATTAAAAAGCTATTTCATCACTTTCAGATTGTCCCAACCTAATTTTCATAAATCATTGTACCATGCATTGAAAGAAGCATAAACAAAAGTGTCGACCAGTCGTTTTTTGCATTCCAAATGATAATGATTTGTATTTACTTTAGATAAAGTCAATGAACTATTTTCAGGTCAAAGTCTCACATCAACACATTGCTCGTATTGTGTGAGTGTTCACTGTCACTTGTCAGAAGGTAGACGAATGTCTCCCGGTAGCCGTATGAGCACACAAGCATTCCTTTTGTAGTGATCTTGCACATTGGTGGTAATGAAATTCAGTTAGGGTGTAGTGTGACTGTTAAATCTAGAATTGACTCTGGGTGGTACAGAAATAGTTGATGTTTATCCATGCTAAGACAGATGAAAAAGTATATATGTGCTTGTGTATGGATGCCTGTCAACTCTAATACAAGTTTATTCTTGTCCCAACTGAACACCAAAATGATCAGTATCATGGCAGATTACAATGCCCTATTGTGTGCACATTCACGATAGGCTTAATGTGAAATGACATTGTTTTGTTTTCTCAGGTGCTGTTCAATCAGTTCAAGTACTTTTTCAACTTGTACTTTCTGCTCCTAGCCTGTTCTCAGTTTGTCAATGAGCTCAGACTAGGGGCCCTGTACACTTACTGGGTTCCCTTGGTAAGATTTGATTTATTTTAATAATAACTATAAAGAAACATTTTCTACTTTGTAATTTTCCTAATTTATGTCTAATATAACGTTTTATATTTTTGTGTTAAAGGGCTTCGTTTTGATCATTACCATCATGAGGGAAGCAATTGAAGAAATTCGATGTTACTGCCGAGACAAAGAAGTAAATTCACAAGTATATAGCAAGCTCTCAACAAGAGGTAAGGGTTTGTTAAGATGATAAACAGCAAGGATTTCAAACATCACAAACGTTACATTTGTTAAGTTACCGTGCTTACCAATTAATATATTCAAATTAATACAAGTTTGCTTTGTACAGCACTGATTAAATGTAATATTTTTTCACAGTTCATGGAGTTAGATTTTTTTGTATTTTCATAAATGATCATATTTTTCATTTTTCTATTGTGTTTAGTTTTGCCTTGCCTCATGCAAAGAATTCCACAGTACGCTGAGAAGAGTATTGCTAAGGTTGAGCTTGCAGGTGCTCAGCCTTCCACTAGTAGGTGCTATAGATTGTGACAAGGCAGAAGCAAGGCAGCCTGTCTTTTGGCATTCCACATGGGCTGTACTTAGCCACAATGGCTCAGTAGTGCTATGGAGCAGAGTTTGATAACTGTAAAATGTATAGCTTTGGAAGAAATTCCCGTAGTATTAACAAATCTTAAGGATTGGATTTAAATTAATTAATCTTGTGTTTCTGTACTTTAAGTTTAGCAAGGCAGTCTTTTGTTGGGGAATATATTGAGGTTAATATATTAAAAGGACAATTCTTTTAATTCTCTCGACATTGTAATAAAGAGTATTTGAAATTCAAACATTTACATTGAATTTGAGTGGAATTTACATGTAGATCGAACTACCACACATTTGTGAAACGAACTGCAACTCTGTATGAGCTGCGAGGGGATTGGTTCCTGAGTGGAAGGGGAGGGGCTGCTAATTCAAAGCAGAGCTGTAAAAGTGTAATACAAGAGGGATTGGAATTAAGTGCTACCAGCAATAAAGACCTGCAGACCTCTTGTGGTTTCCACCACGTTTCCCCTTTTATCTGGCAGCTTGTTTTCCCGATAAACACAATAAATGATAATGACAGCCTGATGCATTAGATACCTGTATATTCCTTTTCTGTTTATAGCACTTTGCATCTATCTGAAGTGCTGAACATATTGGTAATTTACACTCACTGGCCACTTCATTAGGTTAGAGTTGTAGACATGGTCAATATGATTTGCTGAAGTTCAAACCACGCACCAGAATAGGGAAGAAAGGTGGTTTAAGTGTCTTTGAACATGGCATGGTTCTTGGTGCCAGACGAGATGGTTTTTAGAATTTCAGAAATTGCTGATCTACTGAGAATGGTCAGAAATAGAGAAACTATCCAGTCAGCTGCAGTTCTCTGGGCAAAAAATGCCTTGTCGATGGAGAAAAGAGGTCAGAGGAGAAATGCCAGACTGGTTCAAGCTGATAGAAAGGCAACAGTAACTCAAATAAACTCTCATTACAACCAAGGCACACAGAGGAGCATCTCTGAATGCACAACATGTCGAACCTTGAAGCAGATGGGCTACAGCAGCAGAAGACCACACTGGGTGCCACTCTTGTCAGCTAAGAACAGGAAACGGAGGCTAAACTTTGCACAGGTCTACCATAATTGGACAATAGAAGATTGGAAATATTCTTTACCTGGTCGGATGAGTCTCGATTTCTGCTGCGACATTCAGACGATAGGGTGAGAATTTGGCGTAAACAACATGAAAGCATGGATCCATCCTGCCTTGTGTTAACGGTTCAGGCTGGAGGTGGTGTAATGGTGTGGGGGATTATTTCTTAGCACATTTTGGGCCCCTTTGTTCCAAATGAGCATAGTTTAAATGCCACAGCCTACCTGAGTATTGTTGCTGACCATGTCCATCCCTTTATGACCACAGTGTACCCATCTTCTTATGGCTATATCCAGAAGGATAACACGCCAAAGAAAATTCACAAAGCTCACATCATCCCAAACTGGTTTCCCATCATGGATGTGAACACAAATCTGCAGCACCTGTATTATGCAATAATGTCAATATGGACCAAAATCTTTTAGGAATGTTTCCAGCACCTTTTTGAATATATGCCACGAATAATTAAGGCAGTTCTAAAGGAAAAAGTGGATCCAACCCGGTACTAACAAGGTGTACCTAATGAAGTGGCTGGTGAATCTGAATTATGCTTTTTTATTTTTTAACAGGTTTAGTGAATTCGATTTATGTATAACATATTCTATACAACAGTTTTATTTAAAAGTGCAAAAAGAATGGTTTTGAAGCCCTGGCAGTTATATAAGCCCAATAAACCTTAATGAATAGCAATATTAATGTGCTGTAATGTCTTACATATGCAAAGCCTGAGGTCACTACAAAGGTTTAGGGTCAGTGACCTGCACCAAACAATTTTGCCTGTTCATTCCAAATGAAAAGAGAGAAAAGGCTCAACTCCACCCCCCCAACATTCTTTCAGATCTGAAGGCCTACATGGAAAATTACTTTGCCCAACATTTTGTCAAAGGAAATCTAAAACTAGTTGGAATAAACATTCAAATGAATGGCGTTCTGTTTGTCCTGTTACATTTATTATGAAGAGTTTTAACTGTGTCGCTGAATGGCTTTAATGGTACCAGGATGTCTCACTGCCATAAATTCTGTGTGAGCCAAGTGAATGTTTACATGGATGTTTTAAGAGTTTTACTTTTTTGCTCTGTTCTTCTGCCTGGAGGAATGGAATGTCCACATCGGCCTTCGTTTTCTGTACATTCTTTATATAAGGTCCAAACACAGTAACATTGTGAATATCGCAATGAATGAAGTCACTTTAAGTAACATTTTTGCAATCTGAAAACAGTCGTTGAAAGGTAATTTTATGCTGTTTTTATTTCAGACACAGTGATTGTAGGTTTGTTTGTTTTTTCAGGCACAGTGAAGGTGAAAAGCAGTGGCATTCAGGTTGGAGATCTTATTATTGTGGAAAAGGTTTGTGTCACTTTATTGACTTTGCTGTAACTTTAACAATTACGGATGCCTAGTACCTGGCATCATAGGCAAGTCCATTTATATGACAAAGAATAATGAATGGCCTGTTAATCTGCTGTGCTCCAATGCTGACTGGGGGATGAATGGAGTTAGTAAAGATTTTGTAATCTTGTGATCAATGTTTCTGAGGTTGAGTCTGTCAAACTCAATCCAGATTTAACTGACACAAACTTTAAATGGACTTAATTGGATGAAACACATCATTTATTAAGTGACATTTTGAGTGTCGTTTCCATTAACAAAATTGCAGGCTAAACATCACGAAAGTAGACCACCCAAAAAACACCAATGAACCTTTACTAAATAGTTACTCTTTAATCCTCCATGTAAGGTCGGCAGATCCATGTGGGAAACGACTAAATCTATTTGGATACTATTGAGGCTTTTCTGTGAGGCTTATTGGATGTCACTGCACTGGAAACATTGTTGCTTATTTTGTAAAGAAGTATAATATTTCTTTACAAAATAAGGTTTCCCTTTATTTGGATAGTCAAAATGACCATCTGTAGATGCTCTACAGGTATTCGCACTATAAAAAACTACTAAAAAACATAGTTAATGTTTTCTAAGGTTAAGGTTAGGGTTAGGGTTTGACTTAGGGTTAGGCTAAGGGTTGGGGAAATGGTTAAGTTTAGGGATTGGATGAGTGTTACCCAAAATATATATATTGATTATTATTTTTTCTTGTATTTCGGATGTGGAGTAATTGAGAGAAAAGAGATCTTGCAATAGACAGCGAGATTCAAACCCATACTTTAACAGTATATGCATTAGAGTTTCACCTTAGACAACAACAGACATTTCAATCTAGTGTTTATCCAGTTGCCTCCTGATGTCGTTTTAGCTGGCTGTAATAAAGAGGATAGTCTGGGAGTCTTTTCTACATGACATATGAGATTGAAGTCCTGTGCTTAGTTAACAACTGCCCACTTCAATCTGAGAGGATACTTTAAAGCTGGAGGTTAGGTCATACATGTTGATCTCTTTAAATACCTTTTATCCTCGAACGGAGGAGACATTTCCAATAAATCAAAACGCTGATCTGTAGATATAAAATGTTGTTAAAATATGAAAATGTATAACAGAAAACATGTTTAGTTGTTAACGACTGGGTAGTGCCATAGTAAATCTTCATAAACTTCTAGACCACTTAAACTAATCCATGTCCATCTCAATGTTTGGAAATGTGTCAACTTAAAAGTGCTGAGAACGAGTCCACCAGTAACTGTGACCAGGACTCGTCACGGTGGAGGGTGGGTCAGACAGAGTGTAGGCCCGGTCAGGCCGTCGTTTAGCGGGCGGCTGGATGATTTGCTGCAGGGCTTATTAATGTGACTAGCTGAATGTAGGTAATGAAGCACATTAAATGGTGCCGTCTGAAGGTCTACAGTTGTAGCGGAGGGGCGGCTTATAACAGGATGCACGTTCTAGTCATGTTTTTCTTTCCCTCTGCCTTTCTTTGCAGAACCAGAGGGTTCCTGCTGACATGATCTTTTTAAGGACCTCTGAAAGAAATGGTAAACATCTGCTTGTCATTCATTCAGATCTCCAAAACAGGATCGTTGGGGAAATGGCGTGTTTGAAACGGGTGGTGAGGTGAACGGATTAGCCCAGAGCCAAGACAGGAAGTGTCACAATGTCTAAATTGTAATTGGGTCCAGTAGGCTATCGTTTAAAGCATGGTTGCTGGATTGGAGGGTCAGGAGCGGTGTGGGCTGGTTAGTGGATGAAGCCTGACTGGGGTTGACGGGTGGTGGTAGAGGATGAAGCGTGGGACATCGCGTTTCCCTAAAATCTGCATCGAGCATTTTTGTCTGTCAAATCACAAGCCCCCGCAGTTCTGAAGTAATATCAACCAACGCATGCAAAGCGTTAGACTATAAAGAACATATAAGATGCAAAGGGAAGACGGGGGAATGACGATAAAAAGACGGAGCCTAATCTGAATAAACAAATGTGGAATTGGATAAGATTTGAGAGGGTGGTGACAGAAACACAAGGCATCGCTCACATGCAAAACAATACCATCTCCAACATGCTCCTCATGTTATACACAACAAATACCTATTCGCCTCCTTGATAACACGCAGCCTAGGAGACGTATTAGAAATGCGGGCCGATGGATTACCGTAACGTTACACTATTATAGTCTTGATTTGGAATAAGTCAAACTAGAGGAAGCATGCTTGGTTGTCCCTTCCTGTTGGGGGAGGGAAAACAACAAGTTTGTTTTACTGGAAAGAGTGGTTGGTTATCTCCCCAACACATGGGGGCCATTAGGTCAATTATGAAGAGCCTGGCTATACCCAGTGTTCTTGTCTAGAGACAGACAGACAGACAGACAGACAGACAGACAGACGGACGGACAGACAGACGGACGGACAGACAGACAGGCAGACAGACAGACAGGCAGACAGGCAGACAGGCAGGCAGACAGGCAGGCAGGCAGGCAGGCAGGCAGACAGGCAAGCAGGCGCAGGCTGGTGGGGGTTAGCTAGGGTTGGTTCTGGGTTTGTGGTTAGGGTAGGGGGGTTACAGGAGGGGAGAGGGGTGGGCTGGCTCAGAAGTCTCTCAGTGTTCAGTCTCTCAGAAGTCTCTCAGTGTTCAGTCTCTCAGAAGTCTCTCAGTGTTCTTGTTGATACCAAATGTGTAGTTGATGTCAGCACTATTTTGGAAAAAAAAGAAACATTTTGTGAATTTAGTAAAAAAAAAGAAACGTTTGAATCACAGGCCTTAATATGACCTTAACTGTATGCTGCTGTAGTCTCTAAAGACTGCCCCCTAGGGGTGGATGTGATGCCTGGAGCACCAGTTGCTCAGATTTTTCCCTGCTGGTCCAGGCTCCTGCTTTCTGCGTACTGACCAGCTGGATGGAGAGACAGACTGGAAACTACGCCTCCCAGTGGCCTGTACCCAGAGACTGCCCACAGCTGCTGTGAGTCACCACACCATGAGGCTGCTCTGCCTGTTGTAGTTCAACATGATGTTGGCACTGCTCTGACAGTTTCTTTTTTTGCACCCCCCCTTCCCCCCAATTGGTCATGTCCAATTCCCTCTGACCTTGCCTTGTCAGTAACTCCTCCACAGATGTGGTATGTCGAAGGCCACTCACATTGTTCCTTGAACCCCATGTCCCCGAGCCGTCCGATTGTTTACATACTGCTCGTTCAACATGGAAGCCTTTAATTGGTACACATGCTGAAGGATAACAAATTCACCAACTATGTATATTTCCGCAATTTAACTCACTGGTATTTGATCAGTACGCACACAGTTGCTTGAGAGCGACAAGGTACACTTGTCTAGAATTTGTACTCCCATTTTCCGGGCAGCGCTGTACCAATTTGCACTGCCTCGTGCAAGAGCTCCGGGCAAAATTGTAGGAGCAGGATCAAACCCACGGCCACCGTGTCGTAGTTCCCCTGCAAAGCAGCAGCTCAGCCCACTATGCCACGCAGACCCCTGACAGCAGATCAATTTGTAAAGTAATGCCACATCTCATGTTTTTGGTGATGTTCCTGTTTTGATCGCGACCCCAGGACCTACTCCAGATCAGATCCTACGTGTACGCCGAGGAGCCGAACATTGACATCCACAACTTCGTTGGCACGTTCACAAGGGTAAGTTGTTTTCTGTACAATTCTACTCACTAAAGACTGACATGATGATGATCGCCACCTCCTAGTGACCCTTTGTGACGTTCCACTACGTTTTGGGTTCCCCCTGACGTTTTTCTGTGTTTTGGTTTTGTTCAGGAGGATGGAGATCCTCCCGTCAATGAGAGCCTCAGCATGGAGAACACCCTGTGGGCCAGCACTGTCATCGCTTCTGGTAACGCCACCTCAACTAGCAGCCTGCTCTCTATCCGTGGAAGCAGCTAATAATATGGAAGCAGTCCCCCCTCCCCCCACTGCATTCCACCCTAGAGCATCGATGAGGCGTCACTTCTTCCACAGTGGATGTGCTCAATACTCAGCCTCTTACACTGACACATTTTTAGGCTGAATGCACCGTCTCTATTCATTACACATTACTACTACTAAGCCAGTCAAGGATCTGATTGGTAAACAAGTGACCTATTTAACACTGTTTAAACTGACATTTGTGAGTAGGATGTGAGTAGACACCTGGTAGTAAATCATTACCTCAGCCATTTCCTCACCTCCAATTGGAACTCTCTTAGTTTGTGGCATTGTCATTTTGTTGAGCGTCCTCGAATGTCCTTGGAACTGACAGGGAACTACATAAAGGTTCCACAGAGAACGTTGCACTGGTACCATTATGTCACATCCTCATGAACATCATGTAAGATCTCCTGGATAACATCGCACCAAAACCCATTAAGGGACTAAATGGGAACAGATTCAAACATCCATATTACATCCTTTGTTTGCAGGGGTTCCTCTAAGTGAGAAAAAGCTACAAAAAGATTTAAGCAACAGAACATATTGTAGTAATGTCTCAAACGGCAAACTTAATTCAGCTGCCTTTACATTCCAAAACATATTTTCACGTCATGGGATGCCTAATAAATTGCTATACTATATTATATTTTATAGTATATTTTTAAACTGTTAGTCAATGAATTGAATATTGTTTGTCTGTAGGCACAGTGGTAGGTGTTGTCATCTACACGGGTAAGGAGCTGCGCAGTGTGATGAACACCTCCAACCCAAGACACAAGGTACAGCATACGCGTTATCTTGGTTAATACAATAAATACATTTCAGATTATTTGAGATGTATTTGATTCGTTCCTGCTCGGTTGCATGATGTCGTCTGTTACAGGTCGGCCTGTTTGACCTGGAGGTGAACTGTTTGACCAAGATCCTGTTTGGCGCCCTGATAGTGGTCTCTCTAGTCATGGTGGCTCTCCAACACTTTGCTGGACGTTGGTACCTGCAGATCTTCCGTTTCCTCCTGCTCTTCTCCAACATCGTCCCCATCAGGTAGATCAAGCTCCCCTATTCATGAAATAACAAAAAACAGAAGGGTTGAGAGCAGAAAGCTCTTACATACAGATCCTCGCCTACTTGCTTTTATGTATTTGTACGTACATTCTTGACGGACAGTTAATATCTGTAGCTGGACTTTAAGACATGGAGTCAAGTTATTAGAATGTAAACATTGTGTTCAGCTTGCGCGTGAACCTGGACATGGGCAAGATGGTGTTCAGCTGGATGATCCGGAGGGACTCTAAGATCCCTGGGACGGTAGTCAGGGCCAGCACTATACCTGAACAACTGGGACGCATCTCCTACCTGCTGACTGACAAAACAGGTGAGTCTGCTACTGAATATGACTGGTTTATGAACACGCGTAAGGGTGGGCCGCTGGACCAGACTGCCTCAGTGAACCGGTAGCCTACACATGCTGGTCCAGTGGTCTGAGCACCTGCCTTGTGTACACATGTACTGCTGTAGCATGGTTACAACCCTTTGCAATAACATTGCTCTATAAACAGTGCCTTCCATAAGTATTGGGACTGTGCCAGCTGCAGCGTGAACTCAGGAGTGTACAGAAGCATATTGGCCACCAACGTACAAGTAAATGCCACCAGACTCATTGGGCAGCACTTTACAATGCAACAGAACACTGACCTAAAACACAGTGTCAATTAGGGATGTAAACGTTTCACTGTTTACCACGGTTTTAAAACAGATTATACCGTGGCCATTTTCTCATTCAAGGTATTGCATTAATCTGAAAATAGAATTATTCCTGAACTGGAAAAGGAAATAATATTCCTATTGTAAGTAAGAGTTCAATTAAGAGATTCAGCTATAATTACACAGAATCCTATAAAGTTTAGCTATAAAAACATTCTCTAAATTGAGACATGTTTCCACTGCTCCAGCAGAATGTTGATAGCATTTAGAAATGTGTTGATTTGGTGAAAAACTGCTTTCTCAAGCACCTTACTGATATTGGTCTATAGATGCTTTTGTACCTCAGAGTCTCGTTTTGGTTTCTTTAGTGGCTTTCCAATACCAGTTTTGTACACATTTGGGAAGACCCCAATTTCGAGAGATTTGTTTATAATTTTTAGAACAGTTCATGAGATTTGAGAAACTTTTTTCAGAAAAGTTGTCAGGATAGTGTCGATAGCGCAAGTGAACATTTACTCTGACAATCTTCTGTAGGTCGGCAGTGTGTACACTGATTGTCATTATTTTATTTCAACAGGAATTGTGGCAATCACAGGTCTGACTTGATATATTCTGTGAATTTTAGGCATTGCTTTTTTGTTCAACAAAACACTACATAGTGTAGGGCAGGGATGGCCAACCCTGTTCCTGGAGAACCACCATCCTGTAAGTTTTCACTTCAACCCTTGTTGTGGGCAACATGTTTTAGCTTTCCTTAAGGTAATTATTAGAACCAGGTGTGCTATATTAGGGTGTAAGAGTGAAAACCTACAGGATGGTGGCTCTCCAGGAACAGGGTTGGCCAGCCCTGGTGTAGGGTATGATTATCTATATTATTAGTATAGGAATCACTTTTTTCATGTTTTTTAAATATCTATAAATAGGTTTATTTAGCTTTATAAGCACATTTATGAAATTCTCACCAGCGCAATTCTACACCCGTATTTACTGCCTTAAAAAAATCTCCAGCTCTTTTTCCTGTGAATTAAGCCACACCCATTCACAAAACTCAACCATGGAAACACAAACTTGACAGACCGTAGCGCCGTGTAGGGTCACGTCGTGTAGGGTCACGTCGTGTAGGGTCACGTCGTGTAGGGTCACGTCGTGTAGGGCCACGTCGTGTAGGGTCACACTAGAGATCTGAGTCGAAAACCGCCTTTAGGGATAGGGGCAGGTTTTAGCAGTTTGTCTGCGGTTGAAAATAGTAATCTAGGTTTATTTCTATTCTACAATGATCCTAGAAAAATTGGTTCTTTCTTGCAGCCGCTAGAGTGTTATTGTAGGTTATTAAGGAGTTTTTGTAGATACTACAATACTACCTTAAATCGAGATGTTCTGCATTTCCTTTCAGCTGTCCTATTTTCTCTTTTTAGTTCCCGGACAAAGTTGTTTATCCATGGTGATGCTTTCTCTCCTAATAGAATAGTCCCAGTACTTATTCCCACACAAAAGGATGTGTTGGAATGAAAATAGTGCTGTTTTTTAATATAACCTATGTTGTGAAACAGCCAGACATTATAGAAGACAGTCAGTGTTCTTGTTTCATTCATCTTTGAATTATATCTTCAAATGTATTGCGTGTTCAGCAAAAATATCAATTTTGTTTTACTGAGGGCACTGTTACGTTTCTGTATATGCATCAATTTGTAGCCCATGTAAATCTAAATCGAAGTTTGCTGGTCTTTGATCCCATAATTCTGTAATCTCTTAACATTGTGCTCTTAATCTACATACCCAGAAGAACAGCTGTATTAAGGTGCTGTATGAAACAATATTAATCCCTCCATCTGGAGATATGCTGGTGGGGCAACTCTCTGATATATCCTCGATGATACTTAGTCTGCCTTGTGGTTAAACTTTAGTTTTTTAGTTTTACCTTTAATGTAACAGGCAAGTTGACTAAGAACATGTTCTGATTGGCCTGCGGAGAAGTGGGGGGAGTGTATTAATGAGCCAATTGAAAGCTGGGGATGATTAGGTTGGCATGATGGTATGAGGGCCAGATTGGAAATGTGTCCAGGACACCGCCGTTAACACCCCTACTCTTATTAATAGTGTCATGGGATCTTTAGTGACCACTGAGAGTCCGGACACCCGTTAAACGTCCCTTTCAAAAGACGACGCCCTACACAGGGCAAACTCGGTCCCTGCCCTGGGGCATTGGGAATGATCTTTATCAGAAATAATGGGAAATGTACCTACTTTCTATTGTCAGAATATTTGTATAGGATGTTCAAAGGCATTCAGGATGTCCAAACATAAAATATGCCTATTCAACTTAATGTAGTGATGTCACAGAAAAAACATATAATAGGACCAGACAGAATTAAAGGCACAGTTCCATAATATTTGGTTACATTACCCGTAATGACAATGACAGCCTCCAAACGCTTCTTCTAGCTGTCTAAACACCTGTCAGCTACTAGTCTCCCACTATTCAATTGCAATTTGCACTTGAATGTTTGCATGATTCCTTTTTACGAAAGCAGATTTCAGCTCTTTCCAAATATCTTCAATCGGATTGACATCAGGACTCGTTGATATTTTCCTCTTCAACCATTCGTTTGCTTTTGGATGCCTGCTGTTTATTGTTGTTCTAACGGAGGACCAATTATCTTCGACCCATACCTAATTTTCTGAAACTTGGTAGCACATTTCACTCTAAAATGCCTGTTCAAGGCCTTGAGTACCAGATGCTACAAAGCAGCCCCACAGCTTTATGGATCATCCTCCATATTTAACTACATCTTTCTGCATATGTTTCTGCATTGCCAAAGAGATCTACATTGATTTAATCTATTCATATAACTTGTGGTTTCTGTCGGTATGTTTTGGCAAACATCAGTCATGCTTATTTATGTTTGTCTTTCAGCAATGGAGTCCTCTTTGGCCTTCAGCCATAAAGGTCAGTTTAGTGTGTGGTTTACGCTATGCGTTGAAACAGTCACTTGCTCCAGGTCAGCCTTTAACTCATTTTACATGGTGGTTTCTTTACAGTTGCACCAACTTTCAAAGACTTCTCTGATGAAAATACTTCTCTGATAAAAATACTTCTCTGATAAAAAGACTTCTCTGATAAAAAGACTTCTCTGATAAAAAGACTTCTCTGATGAAAATACTTCTCTGATGAAAATACTTCTCTGATGAAAAGACTTCTCTGATTAAAATACTTCTCTGATTAAAAGACTTCTCTGATAAATCTTTCTCCTGCCACCATGTGCAGCGTGGTTCTTGTGAGTTCCTTCTTTCATTGCAAACGGTTGAAATGGGGATGCCAAGGTGTTTGGTTGGAGATGGCCTTGTACCATTTAGCCTTCTTACGTTTGCTGATAATAGCATTTCTGATCCTCTCAGACCATTGTGAAAACGAACAGTGAATAAAAGCGGACTATTTAAGCATTAAAACCAGCATTCATTGGTTGATTCAAGACGTGAGCACTGATAATTGAACACAGGTGAGACTAATTTCACAGCACAGGCAATCTAGTTATTTTCAAACTGATTTAAATTCTTAAATTTAATGTGTTTTGGCAATGTTTACATTTTTATTCTCCCATTTCTTTTTTTTTCTTGTGGGATTTTTCCAGATTTTCCTCCCTTCCCAATTCCCTCTTTAATCCTTCCTTGTCGGCAGCTCTGCAACTCCTTGTGCAGATCTGTGCGATGTGCGGGGCGCGCACATGGTTTGCGCGATCTGCCGATTTTCTTTACACTGTTCACCAAACACGGAAGCCTTTAGTCGGATCATACACAGGATGATTACGTTCACCGACTATTCTTCCGCAATTGAATTTACAGGCGCCCGATCTGAACACAAGGAGTCGCTGGAGAGCGATGTGGTAGGATAGATAATCTGATTTATCTCCCCCAAATCCCATGGTCAGGCTCAAACCCATGACCATCGTGTCGTAGACTGTCCTGCAATGCAGCGACTTAGCCCGCTACGCCACGCGGACACCCTCATTCTCCCATTTGTTGTTAGAATTGTTATTGTTTTATCCTGTGCTATTTTGAAACTCCTGAATTTCCAATTTCTAAACCAAAGATGTTTCACTACAGACATTTAATTAGGAGATATTTTATATTAGAAGCCTTGTTGCCTATAAGACAGTTTAAATGTTTGATACATGACATTTGTAATGTTTCTTGTGAATGCTTTTCTTAATTATTCTGTTCATGTTTTTCTACATTGCTGTAATAAAAAGAATGACAAATCTCAGCTTGATTTCCCGTGTAAATAAAGGATAAATAAAAATATATGATCCTCAGTTAAGACAGATGAACCAGTTCCAGTGGCAGCCATTCATGCTTAGAACATAACCCCCCCCACGTTATTTCACATACATTGTAGGTTGGTACGCCTGTTCTTTTTTTTCCTCCATATTTTCTTGTTGCCATCATTATGGTACGTGTTAATTTTTTTAACTTTATCTTTTTTAATTAGCATCTTGATGGCCAGCTTGACTTGCATTGACTCTTCTTTGATTTCTCTGTATGAGACCCAGCTTGACTTGCATTGACTCTTCTTTGATTTTTCTGTATGAGACCCAGCTTGACTTGCATTGACTCTTCTTTGATTTCTCTGTATGAGACCCAGCTTGACTTGCATTGACTCTTCTTTGATTTTTCTGTATGAGACCCAGCTTGACTTGCATTGACTCTTCTTTGATTTCTCTGTATGAGACCCAGCTTGACTTGCATTGACTCTTCTTTGATTTTTCTGTATGAGACGCCAGAAACCGACTGCAAATGTAAAGCCTAGAATGAAGTCTAAACATTGACGACTGTTGTGCGTGCACTAATGATGCAAACAAACACACCTGCCTAATTAAAAACAGCTGTGAAGCCATTTGTCTAAATACCTTTGGTTCCCTGACATCAGGGTGGGGGGGGGGTCTATGTTCCACACATGCTGTTATTTCTAATTGCAGATTCAAAACAACACATGGTGTCACTGTCCAAATATCCATGGACTGCAGTGTGTACATTTGGTGGATTATATAATAATAACACATTTGGAATATTATACAATCTGCATGACACTGAAAATGCGATTTAGGTGAACATTAGTGCCAATCCATGGATCTTATGTTAGTGTTGGATAAAGAGCATTAGACCATCATGCCAGTCTGTCTATGCGAGATGATAGTGTTAAAGTTTTGCTACGGTTTGGTCTGTTGTGGCAGTTGAGCTAGCCTGTGTCACTGGAGCTTCAGGCTGTGTGCTGGTCTTAGAGACATGCTACTTATTAAATCTTTAAATCATAAGGATGTCTAAACTACGGTTCCTGTGTCTATACCCCCATCTTACATACACATATCCTCAGGAACTCGCATGCACCCCTCTTAAATTTATGACCCTGACAGACAATAAAACATTGCTGTATTTTTCCACATATGCGTGATCCGGGCAGTGGGGCAGAGGGGTCAAAGGTCAGTCTAATGTATGTGCTGTAGGGGAATCCGGTCGCCCTGAAATATTACCTACAGAGGAGCAGTGAATAAGTGTGAGGAGAGCCAGGACACAGTGATGTAGATTAGATTGTGATAACTGTTGTGAACAGTATTAATTGTTGTGTATCTGATACAGGCACGCTTACCCAGAATGAGATGGTGTTTCGTCGCCTCCATCTTGGAACAGTGGCCTATGGGATGGACTCGATGGATGAGGTGCAGAGTCACGTGTTCAGTGCCTACACTCAGGTAAACGATGACTCCACGGTATAGTTATGGCAATAATGGAATGTCTGACCGTAACAGCCAAACCGCATCGTTCAAACTATTGGGTCATGAATCCATATGGGCTGGGGCAATATCGGGAACAATTCATCATTCATGTGTGAAGACAGATGTAGGTTTGAACTCTACATATCTGACTTTGGGGCAAATTGTGTTAGCATATTGTGTTAGCATATTGTGTTGGCATATTGTGTTGGCATATTGTGTTAGCAAATTGTGTTAGCAAATTGTGTTAGCATATTGTGTTAGCATATTGTGTTAGCATATTGTGTTAGCATATTGTGTTGGCATATTGTGTTGGCATATTGTGTTAGCAAATTGTGTTAGCAAATTGTGTTAGCATATTGTGTTAGCATATTGTGTTAGCATATTGTGTTAGCATTATCAGCTATGTGACTTGTGTTTGTCTGAATGCCTCCTGACCCCTAATGACACTCTTTGTGCCTTTGACACCAGAGGTTAGTGGAGCAGGAAACAGGATCAGGCACCAGCCCCAGAGCCAACTAGCACTGCCTGGCTCTCGGTTTAATGACACTCCTATTAACCCTTGTGGTAACACAACGACTGGACTATATATAGCGGTAGCAAGATGCAAAAGCTAATTGTTCATATTTCTTTTTCCTCCACACATCTGGATGTGTTTATCCTACTGCTTCTCTCTCCGGTGTCCTTAGTCACATTGCTTTCAGAGGTGGTCAGTTTAGAGAGGTTTTATGTTTTAGCATTACCAAACATATTTTAAATACATTTTGAGTTATGTCTCAGGTTCCACACGAGGAAGCAGAATTTGATGTAAAATGCATTGGGACATGGCAATAATGCCTAAATCTACTTATGAAAATTCCCATTCATTTTTTTTTATTGTATGAATACCTGACACATTTTGCACAATTGTACGCTAAACGCTTCATCAACCTACAGTCCAGAAGTCAACAATTATATGATCATAAGATTTGTACCCTGGACGGTTCTGTCCTAGAACTTGTTCCCTTTTACAAATTCTTGGGAATTTGGTTAGATTTATATTATTCACTCCAAACACAAATTGGTGAAGAAGCTGATGATCAAAATGTGTTTATTTTGTAGAAACAAATCCTGCCTGTAACATTAGCATAGAATTCAAATTGTAGAAGCTAGACTGTGTTGTGCTGTATATGTCAGTGCTAAAACCCCTTGATACATTCTTATCACACAGCTCGGCGGTTTATTACTGATGCGGATTTCCTCACTCATCACTGTCTTTTGTTCACTGCAAGTTGGCTTTGATTGCCGGGTCTTAGAGCCACACATTGTTTTACATTTGTATCCAAGGCCATAATGGACAAACTGCCAAATTACCGTACCTCAAAAATAAATGGAAAAATCAGCTCTAACATGAGCTCAGCTGGAGAAGAGACCATTAATCTCAGTCTGGTTTCTCTGAATTAAAGTTAAATAAATAAAAATAAACATTTTCTGACAAATAAGAAACACAAGTTACTTAGCTGCATGATGTATATCCATTTGTTTTCTACATGCTGTCTTATCAGAAAAATGTAATCTATGATAAAAAACCATCCTCGACTTTGGACCACAGGTTTCCCGGCGACACAGGTTTGAGCCCCCGCTCAGGCGCTCCCTGTTCCTCTCCTCTCTGCCTCCCCTTACATCCGTGTCTCCCTCTTCCTTCTACTGTTATGTCAACAACACAATACCACAAAAATCTTTTAAAGAAAACCTTGAATGTAAAATCTAATAGTCCATCATGGTCAACTTGTCTTCCCACCTTGCACCCCACAGCCCTCTCACGAGTTGCCAGCATCCAGAGCGCCTGCTGCCACTAAGGTTCGTAAAAGTATCAGCAGCCGGGTGCACGAGGCTGTAAAGGCCATCGCCCTAGTGCACTGTGTGACGCCCGTGTACGAGGCCAACGGTGTCACGGACCAGGCCGAAGCGGAACAGCACTACGAAGACACCTGCAGGGTTTACCAAGCCGCCAGCCCAGACGAGGTACATGGCAACAAATAAGAATAAATAATTAATAAATTTGCACAGATATTTGCTTGAAATAATTGCCAATAGCTGCCAAAGGAACAAGATACATTTCACTGATGCCAAGTGTTATAATCTTATAAATACAGTACTGTATATAGAGTGTTAAGGAATCGTATCCTATTTAAAGGATGGTTAGAGTTTTTACCTGGAAACAATTTGCTAAGGCTTTTGCCAATGGATTTTGTTTTTGCAAGAATAATTTAGTGTAACCACAGAATTACAACTACAGATGTCCAATGTCACAACAACACAACGAGTAACAGCGTCCTGTATTTCTGAGTAGTTTATCATTTGCAGCATGATGATAAACCAACTTATTCCAGAACAGAAATGTGACTTGTCTACTCAAGTGGCCTCTAAGCTGTTTCCCTTTACTAGCCCTTCTTTCGCCATGTGGGAACATACTTAATGAAATATATCAATTATTATTCATGCCTTTAGTTTGCCATGTTATTTTAGTCTGTTCTGTCACTGGTTTAAGGAATTGATGGCAGTAACTGAGGGCTTTAGTGTTACGAAGTTAACCTGTAATCAAATGTCCAGTTCTGCACTAGAATCCAACAGTTTATTGTAGATCACATAATGATTTTGGGGCTTTGTTCATGTTCCAGTATCTCACTCTAAAGGGAAAAGTCCCTATTACAATAACAGTGGGTATGGTGAAGAATACGAATCCAGGTTACAGATGGAGAAAGACACTTCACGTGGTTTTGAAATTTGAACCGTTATAGTTTTCTGCAGTGGTCTACCTACTACTTGTCAGGAAACCTTAATAACAATCCACCTAAATGTGTCCTTGATCACTCATAATTCTTTGAACTCCAGGAAGAAGGCCGAGAAGGAACTCAGCTCGCTCCGTTTCCTGCCGTGTAAATACGGATTTCCTTAATGTGTCCCCCAGTTTATTCGACTTGACTCTACAGTAGCATAACGCCCCTTAGAATATGCTATGTTAGTAGCAGACACAGATATGGCCCAGAGCTGTTGCTTTGTGGTAACCTGTGGTTTAATTGTAAGAAAACAGCACATTTCTCACAGCAGCGGTTCCCAAATGTGTTCACTAGAGCACTGTGACATCATCAGCAGGTATCCTACACCACCTGGGAGCCACTGGTCTAGAGTCAGTCAGCGCTTAGCTCTTTCCTCTCTCTTCATGTTTGTTCTGTTCCATTAGATGGATTGTATCAGCATGATATGATCTATGCTCAAATTCAGTTTGCTTTCCTTTGCATTCCAGGAAGTCTATAAATAGATGTGGTGCTCACTGTTGGCTGCTGGTTTTAGCTGTCACAACACCTGCGACAGTTGCCTGCATTTCCATTCTCATAGTCCACTCTGATGCCAACCATTTTGTTTTGCTAGATGTGATTCGTAGAATTAATTGAATTGTACCAGAGAAGTATTTTCTGGCAAATGTTTTGTATATTAGACACTTGAATTATACATATTTTTCATTTAGGATATCAAAAAGCCAAGAAGCATTAATGCTTTCTTGAACGTTAAACTTTCAAGGAGGATTAATTAATCAAGCCATGCTTTGGTTTTGACTTCAGCTATTTGTCAGTACTACATCCAGCACAATTGTAGACATCTCCATCTAGGAGATTCTGTGGTGTAGAAGGTCAATTTACTGCATAGCTCGACAGTGAATGTAGCCCAGCTAATGTTACCATGACTAAGTCAAACTCATTCTCTCCAACGATGACCAACTCAAGGTCTTCACGTCAGCACTTTGCTTACAGCCGTTAATGGAGTTCGGCTCAAGACTGTCCAATGCCAAAACAAGCCTCAGGATGAAAATAGTTTTGTTATTAGGAGTCATAGTTTGGGACTAGACTTAGGGATGTTTTAGAGTTGAATGGCCCTCTTCCTGTCCGTCTGAGACCTCGCGAGCCCTGGCAGACATGAAGGAGTGTTTGATCTGGCGCTTAAATCTGGTTGTCTGGAAATTACACCGGAGAATAATAACTTCTAAACCCCCGACGCGATTCCTTCAATGACTCCAAATATGCTTTGTTTTCTCTTCACAAGAGACCAATAAGGACATATTGCATCTTTTAAAATGACTACATTTGGAGTTTGTCAATCAATACACGTTTAAGTGCAGAAAATGCTTTTCTTATTGATTTCAGCTGAATTAGAACTGTGCTCTTTGAAGTGCATGTTCACTTGTCCTTCAAAAAGGTACATCTTGTGAAAGTAGTCAGTTTTCCTTTTACCTCATCAACTGGTCCGTCTTTATAACCCTGTACTTGTCCTTGCTAGGTTTCTCTGGTCCAGTGGACGGAGAGCGTTGGGCTGACCCTTGTGGGAAGGGACCAGTCTTCCATGCAGCTGAGGACCCCCAGTGGACAGATTCTGAACTTCACCATCCTGCAGATGTTCCCCTTCACCTACGAAAACAAAAGAATGGGTATTATAGTTCGGGTGAGTAGCTTCTTACTAGGATATGAATTTGTTTGGAAAACATACATTTTATTAATCCATTTAAAATTGCCAGAGATTTAGGCTTTCTTGAGCTAGTGTAATGTATTGTGGAAGATTATTATTATTATTATTTGTTTATTATTACCAACCAATATGAGAATGGATCAAGTTATGGTGGAATTTCCCTTCTCCTTTCCACAATTAAAAAAGATCTGCAAAATACATGTGCTGCTCATGTGCTCATCCTATCTTTAAGACTGGTTCTACAGTACTGTACATGAGATATTAGTTTGGATATAAAGGCTCTTTTGAAAGATAGATTTGATATCTGACATCAGTTAGACCCGTTCTGTGGTGCCACCTGTTCTTCTGAAAGGTTTTATGACACCTGCTATGAACTTCAGGACCAGGCGTGTGTCTGCCTACATGACTATTGTTCTGCCTACATGACTATTGTTCTGCCTACATGACTATTGTTCTTGGCTCGAATAGACCTGATATAAGTTCAGGAAGCCTGGGGTTGATCTTAGCTTCCTCAAGAAAATATTTTCAGACCACTGGTTTACATGACTGCGAAACAAATTTTCAAATCGACCGACAATGATGCGCATATTCTTTATGTACATTTTTCTATGCATTGAGTTAAAGTAAGAACGGTGAACGGTCTGTTTTACAGGATGAGTCTACAGGTGAGATCAGCTTCTACATGAAAGGAGCTGATGTGGTGATGGCAGGCATCGTCCAATATAACGATTGGCTAGAAGAAGAGGTAAAAATACTTTCCTCTCACATACATTTTTTCAGATTTTAGTTTTATTTGAAGAGCATCATGTATGAAATATACTTTATGTCACCCTGCAGTCATCTTTAGTTGTTTTTCTCAATGGAATCTTTTGGGGGGAATAATAGGAGCTTGTTGCTTTTTCTTTTTCTTCCAGTGTGGAAATATGGCCAGAGAAGGCCTGAGAGTTCTGGTGGTTTCCAAGAAGTCCCTGACAGAGGAACAGTACCAAGACTTTGAGGTAAGCTGCACCTCTCTGCAGTGTTGCCAACTAGATTCAATGGAGAGTAGCCAAAGCCTGCTCGAAAGTTGCTACATTTCGCTAGATGATGTCATATGGTAATTACCATATTTGTGACATCATCGCTTCCACTGATCTAAGATTCTGGACATTGCAGATACAGAAACAGGAATGAACAACTGTCTAAAACTCTGTTGTGATTAAGTGCTTAAAAATAATAAATAAATAAATAATAAATAAATAAACGGTCCTAGAGACTGAGCAGTAACTGGTCTGGCCTTAGCTCACAGTAGAGACTGAGCA
>JACXGM010012643.1:7833-23828 GCA_016801145.1 Umbra pygmaea
GCTGTGCTGACAGTATGATGCTGTGCTGACAGTATGATGCTGTGCTGACAGTATGATGCTGTGCTGACAGTATGATGCTGTGCTGACAGTATGATGCTGTGCTGACAGTATGATGCTGTGCTGACAGTATGATGCTGTGCTGACAGTATGATGCTGTGCTGACAGTATGATGCTGTGCTGACAGTATGATGCTGTGCTGCTTTGCAAAGTACTTCAAAACATTCTAGTAGACATATTGAAATAAAATGGTGGGTACTCAAGATTAAAATAGAAGAGTATACAGTCGTGGTCAAATGTTTTGAGAATGACATAAATACAAATTTTCAAAAAGTCTGCTGCCTCAGTGTTGATGATGCATATACTCCAGAATGTCATGAAGAGTGATCAAATGAATTGCGATGATTTGCAAACTCGCTCTTTGCCATGCTGATTGAGTTAGAATAATAGACTGTAAGCTTTAAAAGGAGGGTGGTGCTTGAAGTAATTGTTCTTGTTCTGTTGTTGTTCTGTGTTTTCCTGCAAGAAGACACATGCCATCATCATCGCTTTGCACTAAAAGGGCTTCACAGGCAAGGATTTTGGTGCTAGTAAGATTGCAACTAATCAACCATTTATCAGATCATCAAGAACTTCAAGCAGAGAGGATTAATTGTTGTAAAGAAGGTGTCAGGGCGACCAAGAAAGTCCAGCAAGCGACAGGACCTGCTAAAGTTGATTCAGCTAAGGGATCAGAGCACCACCAGTGCAAAGAATGGTACCAACTAGGGGTGGCACGGTTCATGAAAAAACATCTGAACCGTCATTTCAATTGTTATTCTGTAATATTTCAAATTCAGTTTGTGCATGATTAAATGATATAACTATCTTTTAATACTGTATCCTAAATTGTGGATAATTAAGCTATATATATGCTGGAGTTTATTTCTGGAGTGTTAAGATTAAACGAAAAAATAACAACGAGAACCTTACAGAACCGAAAACCGTGACCCTAAAACCGTGATACGAACCGAACCGTGGGTTTTGTGAACCGTGCCACCCCTAGTACCAACACATTATCCAAGAGCAACTTCCCCCAATGATCCAAGAACAGTTTGGTGATGACCAAAGCCTTTTCCAACACGATGGAGCACCTTGGCATGAGGCAAAAGTGATAACTAAGTGGCTCGGGAAAAAAAACATCCAAAGTTTGTGTCAATGGCCAGGAAACTCCCCAGACCTTAATCCCATTGAGAACTTGTGGTCGATCCTCAAGAGGCGGGTGTACAAAGAAAAACCCACAAATTCTGACAAACTCCAAGCAATGATCACGCAAGAATGGGCTACAGTCAGTCAGGATGTGGCCCAGAAGTTAATTGACAGCATGCCAGGGCGGATTGCAGAGGTCTTGAAAAATAAGGATCAACACTGCAAATATTGACTCTTTGCATAAACTTAATATAATTGTCAATAAAAGCCTTTGACACTTATGTAATGCTTGTAATTATACAGTGTACCATAGTAACTACTGACAAAAAGATCTCAGAACACTGAAGCAGCAAAATTTGTGGAGACCAATATTTTTAACATTCTCCGAAATTTTAACCACAACTGTACTGTTTCAGACAATATGTTAGTACAAACAAAAACGTGTGGCAGTCCATTTAAGTGTTGCCACCCCAATTTTATTTTTAAAGGATAACCATTTTTATATATATATATATTTTTCCAATTTTACTCCCCCTCAATTTTTCCTCACTAAATCTGCTACGTCGGCAGCTCCAAAACCTCCTGCCAATAGATGTGGGATGGTGAACGGCACTCGTATGGTTCATCCAACTACAGTACATGTCACAGACAGAAATGACACATTTTTCCGACATGCAAATTAAATGTAAAGACTTTGGTTAAGTGTTCCAGCAGAGTACACACCTACTAGTTCAGTTCCTGGTTCATGCTGAACCACGATGCTGGGGCTTTACTGTTTGAGCTGAGCAGCAGGAGGGAGCGTGAGGCTGAAAGAATCTAGGAAGCTAAGAAGCAAATATGCGTTTTAGTTTTGTACTTTCCATTTTCCATTTGTTAAGAAATACATGGATTGGCTGATTTAATATTTTTTAACTAAGTCTATTTAACGTACGAGGAGAATACAGACTCCTTAATGTGTTGTGACGGAGACAGATAAACGAGATGAAGCGAGAGAGAGATTAATACTCGTGAATGTATCAAGGAATGGAAATTCAAAAAGGAAGAGAGGGATTATGACTGGTGAATGTATCTGGAGACAGAGACACAGAGAGAAAGAGACAGAGGTTGGGAATTTCACATGCACTTTTGTCATTTCCTGGAACTGGCATAGCTGAATCCTGTTATTGACTGTCTTTGATCTCCATGTCTATTATTAAGCCTTCTCAGGTTGCCATGCAGTTACAATCGTATGCAAAAGTTCAAAAGTGAAATAAGATTTATTGGATGAACAGAAAATGTGCAATATGCATCAAAAACAAAATAGACAGGTTTGGGCACCCCAACAGAAATATCACATCAATATTTAGTTGAGCCTCCTTTAGCTGAAATAACAGCCTCTAGACACTTCCTGTTGCTTGTAATGAGTGTCTGGATGAAGGTATTTTGGACCATTCCTCCTTGCAAAACATCTCCAGTTCAGTTAGGTTTGATGGTTGCCAAGCATGGACAGCTGTTTCAAATCACCCCACAGATTTTCAATGATATTCAGGCCTGGGGACTGGGATGGCCATTCCTCTTCATAAATGCCAGAGTAGATTTTGAGCAGTGTTTTTGGTCGTTGTCTTGTTGAAATATACAGCCATAGCTTATCTTCAACGTTGTGACTGATTCCTCTACATTATTCTCAAGTATCTGCTGATATTGAGTGGAATCCATGCAACCCTCAACTTTAACAAGATTCCCAGTACTGGCACTGGCCACACAGCCCCACAGCATGATGGAACCTCCACCAAATTTTACTGTGGATAGCAGGTGCTTGTCTTGGAACACTGTTTTCTTTTCCCGCCATGCATAACGCCCCTTGTTATGACCAAATAACTCCATCTTTGTTTCATCAGTCCACTGCACCTTCTTCCAAAATGAAGCTAGCTTGTCCGAATGTGCATTTGCATACCTCAAGCGACTCTGTTTGTGGCGTGTGTACAGAAAAGGCTTCTTCCACATCACTCTCCCGTACAGCTTCTCCTTGTGCAAAGTGGGCTGAATTGTTGAACGATGCACAGTGACACCATCTGCAGCAAGATGATGTTGTAGGTCTTTGGAGGTGGTCTGTGGGCTGTTTTGGCCGTTCGCACCATTCTTCGCCTTTGCTTTTCCGATATTTTACTTGGCCCGCCAGTTCTGGCCTTAAAAAGATCTGTGCCTGTTGCCTTCCATTTCCTCACTATGTTCCTCACAGTGGACACTGACAGCCTAAATCTCTGCATTAGCTTTTTGTAGCCTTCCCCTAAACCATAATGTTGAACAATCTTTGTTTTCAGGTCATTTGAGAGTTGTTTGAGGCCCCCATGTTGCCACTCTTCAGAGGAGAGTCAAAGAGAACAACAACTTGCAATTGGCCAACTTAAATACCTTTTCTCATGATTGGATGCACCTGATTATGCAGATCAAGGCTTAATGACCTCACCAAACCAATTGTGGGTTCCAATTAATCGGTGCTAGGTCGTTCAGGTATTCAGATCAACAAAATGACAAGGGTGCCTAAATTAATGCAACTGTCTTAATTTTGTTTTGATTGATATTGCACATTTTCAGTTAATCCAATAAACCTAATTTCACTACAGAAATATTACTGTGTCCTTCATTTATTTGATCGATCGAAATGAAATTGCTGATCCAAACACACAGTTATTTATAAATTAAAATCATGGAAATTGTCATGGGTGCCATAACATTTGCATACAACTTTAATTGGTATATTTCTACCCACCTGGAAATACTACCCATCTCCTCTGCCCAACTGTTCAAAACATTTCCTGCTCACAACACATCCAGCTGGAAGTGTACAAGGGAACAAACTGCAGCCGGCATTCTAAATGGTGCCCTATCCCCTGGCCATTTAGGATGCAGACATAGCATTACTTTTGAAACACTAATGAGCCAATACTGTAACTGAAATATTCATGGTTGTAAATCGTTCATGGTTTCCATGGTTATACAGTATTTCCTCTCTCCAATATGAGAAAAGGAATGGTCCATAATGAGCATCATTCTGTAGTGTCACTATTAGATCACGTTCAAATTGGGATTCACGTGAGAGTTACGGTATCGTCAGCATATTTAGCCTTTCCCTAAGGAGAATAATTTATGTATTGAAGCCATACTTACAAAATTACATTATTGTCATGTATCCCGTGGAGGTCTGGAGTATTTTCTATAAGGCTCCTAGCAAATGGATTTTAGTTCATTTTTACAACCCAAGAGTAAACATCTCTGACATGTGTTATGTTCTTGTGTTTTTGAAGCAGTGTGTTTAATGTTCTTGTGTTTCTGAAGCGGTGTGTGTAATGTTCTTGTGTTTTTGAAGCAGTGTGTGTTTTGTTCTTGTGTATTTGAAGCGGTGTGTGTTATGTTCTTGTGTTTTTGAAGCGGTGTGTGTTATGTTCTTGTGTTTTTGAAGCGGTGTGTGTTATGTTCTTGTGTTTTTGAAGCGGTGTGTTATGTTCTTGTGTTTTTGAAGCGGTGTGTGTTATGTTCTTGTGTTTTTGAAGCAGTGTGTGTTATGTTCTTGTGTTTTTGAAGCGGTGTGTGTTATGTTCTTGTGTTTTTGAAGCGGTGTGTGTTATGTTCTTGTGTTTTTGAAGCGGTGTGTGTTATGTTCTTGTGTTTTTGAAGCGGTGTGTGTTATGTTCTTCTGATTTTGAAGCGGTGTGTGTTATGTTCTTCTGATTTTGAAGCGGTGGGTGTTATGTTCTTCACTGATTCGGCCAGGAAGGACAACAGTGCACAGGATTGGTCGAGCATTTATACAGGGTACATTTTAAATCTGCTTTGAACAAATTCACGTCAATCACATAAATTACATGCAATCACAATTGACAGAATTAAGGAGTAAGTACACTTAACTCAATGTAGTGGCTATCAGCAAAGTCAGTGTAGAAGCAAGAAAAAAAAATATATATATTTTTCGTCTTAATCAGCGGTTTCCCATACTCCCTCTCGCACTGTTACAATGACTTCACCACCGGTAATCTTAAAGTGAGTAGCACTCAAGCTGCACCCAAGCAAGTGTTTTGATTGGTTTGAAATGTGACGAATCATCACTGATTTACAAAAGTTTCCCACTGCTTTTTAGTTGTTTTTCTAACATGGTGTTCCGCAAGCTTCTAGTTAAAGACGCACTTTGTAACTTTACATTCATTTGTCAGGGCGAGTTGAATATCAAATCAATATCTTTGTTTTTTTATTCAAAACAAGGACATTATAACCAATTTCCAAAACATCACATTATTATTTTCCCTATAATATGGATTGCTTGCATGATAGATATTGTGAAACATTGATTTTGCTGTGGAAATATTCTAAATATTTTGTATTACTTTATGATTTTTTTCATAACCCTTGGATCCAATATGTTAGTTCCTAATTTTATTAATCCTAAAACACATTATATGTATTTATTTGTATTTTTCTTCTAAAGTTACATATTGCAGGTTTAAACAGGGCCTGATTTTTGAGTTGGTTCATTTAAACTAGACAAATAACATCTTCAGATCTATAGAGGTTCAGTGGGACCGTGTGGGACTGACAGAGTCGTAAAAATGTAGAAATGATTGAAGCAGAGATCAAACACTGGAACATACAATATTCAGATCCAGAGGCACCAGATTACAGTAATCTGCTTTGCCATCACCATTGACTAATTCAGGGCAAACCGCTAGATAACAAATTGATGTTAAATAGCATTGATGTTAGGTTTTTCATTGCTTTTATAATATTGCAAACCTTAGCCTTTACCTCAAACTATGTGAAATGACTGCAGTCCAAAATATTTTAGATTAGAACTTGCAAAAGTGCTGCATTCGCATCTCTCTTCTAGATCTGTTGTAGAGTTAGAGAGGAAATGATGTAAGCAAATTAACAAACAAAGATATAGCTCCTCTTCCACCAGGGGAATGCCCTGTGCCTGCATATTACCCAGAATGCCTGCGTAGTGTTCATCCATACCATGTTCTCTTCGACACACTGCAACAGCTTCCAGTTGAAGCTTGCAAAGTAGCAGGGAGAACTGCCCCTCCCCTTTCTGGCAATTTTCAAAATGTACATCACTACCCAAGCTCCTACGGGAGCATCCGTTCCCCCCTCAGATCTTCTCCATCCTGACACCCCACAGTGGAACCAGCGCCCCCTTGATGCCATGACACACAGAGTCCCTGCCTATTTTCTGACAACTTCTGAAACCCTACATTTTTGAAGAGTATCTAAAATAGCTCCACTGTGTTTTTCCACAATGTTCCTTTCACTGAGTTATGAGACACATAGAAATGGGGCTTATCCCTGTAGCACTCAAAACATTTTACTGGTTCCCAAAATGAATATTTATGAACCATTCTTTCCCCCCCAAACGTTTTTTACTTGAATGCAGGTTTCTGAAAAAATGAAGGGATGGAACAACAGCTAGAATGGAGATAGTGGGTATCCAGAGTTATGTCTTTAACTGTTTGGTAGTTCAGAAAGAACATTGTGTTATCTATAAAATACCATAAATGTGTGTGTGTGAATGCGTGTGTGCACGTGTGTGCACGTGTGTGTGCGTGTGTGTGTGTAGTGCGCATGTGTGTGTGTGCGCGCATGTGTGTGCGCGCGCGCATGTGTGTGCGCGCGTGTGTGCGCGCGCGCGTGTGTGAGTGTGTGAGTGTGTGTGTGTGTGTGTGTGTGTGTGTGTGTGTGTGTGTGTGTGTGTGTGTGTGCGTGCGTGCGTGCGTGCGTGCGTGCGTGCGTGCGTGCGTGCGTGCGTGCGTGTGTGTGTGGGAGATCCCAAATCCATGTGTAGGTGTGGGGACCTGATGTCCACGCTGAGATAGTAAAACATGAATAATAAGACCTCACAAGACTTTCTGGCAGGTCACCACCTGGAAAGGTCACTTTTAGATCAGAGGTTAGGTTTAAAGAAATCCTTACAATTGGACATAGTGTTAATTGTTGTTGCTTTTAAGTTTATGCATTACTGTGAAAGGTTAGTGTTAGGTTTTATTGCTAGGTTATAACATTTATGTTCATGGGTTTAATGGTAATGGATAAGGGCTAGGGAACAGGTAACATGGATTTCTGGCTCTTGATTAGGTCTCAGGTCACCACAAGGACAGAAAGACGTTGTGTGTGTCAAGTGTATGTGTCATTGTGTGTGTGTGTGTGCGTTTGTTTGCGTGTGTGTCTGTGTGCGTGTGTGTAATGTTGTAGATATCAGACAATCCCTGATAGCTGTTTGATCTGTTATCATTATTATACAATAATCAGACTTTTAGCTCTGTCAGGAACAATAATTCCTGTGTTGAGTTCTAATGAAACCTTTCGGAAAACACTTTATTTTGAGAGTCCAAAAAGTGTATCTGTAGATGCTCTACAGATTATCTGCAGACTATCAACAACATTTTAACAAACTATCACTAACCCTAACTCTAATCCTAACCTTAACCATTCCCCTACTGTTAACCCTAACCTTAACCATTACCCTAAAACATATTCTAAACTTACCCCTACGCTTGAACTACACAATTAGTTGCTTATCAACAGATAGATTGTTGATAGTTTGTTGATAGTCAATCATCAACAAACTATCTGTAGAGCACCTACAGATGGAATTTCGGACTCTTCAAATAAAGTGTAACCAAACTTTCATATCAGATCAATTGACCAATCAGTCTTTGTAGACCTGCAAGGGACCTAAATACCACATGAAGTTCTCTTTTTTCAGAGCTATAGCAGGTCACATTCTTTTCACAACTACATGTATTTGACTACTTTTACGTTTTACATAACCGTAGTCTTGGCTCCATTAAAAACTGTCTCCCAGGCTGTGTTCTGGACATGGGGACTGTGAACAGCTCTCTGGCTGCATGTCTGGTTTGGTACCGTTCAGGTATTGAACTGCGTATTACCTGCTTCAACACCTCATAGAAAGACTAATAATGATGACGTCAATCTCTCAAAAGATATTAAAATTACTGTTGTTCAGAATTCCGACCAAGACTAAGAGGCCTTGACCCAGTGTTCGCACATAATGTTCCTAAACAACCATCTGTCAGGATCACATCCTACAATACATCCATTAGTGGGGCATGTAATGCCCATTTTCCATTGACCACTTTTAAAGCGAGCTGTGCTGCTCCGCACTGGTACGGAAAGGCTGAGGCTGGCCATTGATGCTTTTCCACCACCGATCGGAAAAATGGTTTACTCATTTCAAGCTTTTTGTGAATGACAGCGCGCGAGAGAGAGAATTCACGCAAATATACAACGCCATATTTAGACAGAAAAGCATTTGAATGGCTCAACCATTTACAGAAAATCTGACTAATAATATAGATAGGACAATAGCAGCCACTTTGTAAGTCTGATTCAAACAACTGTTTGCATAGAGAAGTATATTTCAGTTAAATAGGGGCACTGTGTAGAATTTCTCTGGTGAGAACAGTAGGCAACTTCCTCTTTCAGAGACCCACCTATAAAGCTGTAAAAAACTTAAAAAATATGAAAAAAAGCTTTTAATAACAGATAATGTTTCCTTTCACTATGTAGTCTTTTGTTTCACACAAATGCACCATCTAAAATGCATAATAATTTTTCAAAGACGGACCCGTGATTGCCGCATTTTCTGTTCAAATGGGATAATAAGAAATAAAATGATTAAAATAATTATCCCCATTTATATTTGTATGTAATGATGGTATAAGTGCATACAATGGATATATATTTTGTATCCTTAAGGAAATATGTAAATTCAAGTAAAGAAACAAATGAACAATGGCTGTTGAATTTCTCCTTTTGTGATCCCACCCACATGCATGCATAGTTCCAGGCGAGTACTGGGTATTTTTCTCCTCTGATATAGCCCAATGCTTCTGTTCTTTCCTGCAGGCTGGAGATAGATGGGTACACAACCCAACCCATGATATGTGTGGCATGGCATGGCGCAGCCCTCTAATGGAAAAACCCCATAAGTAAATCAGCAACCCACCAACATGTTTTGTTTCACACAACAACTGATGAGCCATGGTTCACTGGTGAGCTCAGAGAGTTGGCTGCTCCTTCCATCTGTAACTGTATCAGGCATATTGCCAGCTACAAAACTAACCCCTAAGAAATAACTTAAAGGGGCACATCACAATGACGCAATCTGGGCAATAAGATGTGTTTTTCCCCTACTTGGCTAGAGAGCACCAATATGTAAATTTTGCGGGCAAGTTCTGTGTACTATGTCATGGGGTGGATTGAATGGACTGTTGAGATCCATGTAGATCCATGTAGATCCGTGTAGATCCGTGTAGATCCATGTAGATCCATGTAGATCCATGTAGATCCATGTAGATCCGTGTAGATCCGTGTAGATCCATGAAGATCCATGTAGATCCATGTAGATCCATGTAGATCCGTGTAGATCCATGTAGATCCATGTAGATCCATGTAGATCCGTGTAGGCATGTTTTCTGTCGTGATAATAATCATCCCTGTTATACTGACCATGCTACAATGATTTTTGAAGGTATAGCTTGTTTATTGATTATTTATTTAACCAGGTGGGCACGTTGAGAACAATTTCTCATTTAAAACGGCAACCTGGCCAAGATAAAGCAAAAAGGTGCAAGTACAGACAGTGTTACACACGAATACAAATACACAAGAATTACACAAAGGGTAGAGTAAGGAATAAAGACAAAAAATACAGTCAAAATGGAATGAGGTAGATGTAAGTACATGTACAATTAGTGCAAAGAAATCAGAGATTTAGAGGTAGATTGAATTATTATACAGAATGGCAGGCAAATACAATGAATAAGTTAACACTAGTATGACTGTGCAAATGGTAACAGTGCAAATAACAGTTGGTGAATAATATATTCAAAAAAAATATAATACTGTTCAAGTCAGTATATACACAGATGGTTAAAAGGAAGTGAGGGGGACAGTGGTCACAAGTTTCAGAGTCTTCTGTAGCTCGTTCCAGTCATTCCAGCTTCCGGACGATTTCATGACCGGTTGTAAATGTAACGAGCAAGGTACGGAGAATAGCTAACTAGGCCACTTATTAGTCGTAGATGGTTAATGGAGAACTAGCTGGCTAGCTAGCATATATGTTATGTTCATGCATATTGTGTGATAATTGTGATCATTTCAAAACCTTTTGGTGACAGATTATCTTTCAATCTTTACCTACTGAAGCAAGATAGGTCATATAGCTCACAGATTTTGTGACCAGTTTTAAATGTTACTAGGTATGGTGAATAGCTAACTAGTCCATGGGCTTAGGCTACATTAGACATCATCGCTAGGGTCGCGGGCACTAAATTCACTTTGAATTCTGGACCTTGTGGTTTTTCAAGTGCAGACTGATACAAAAGCAGCCGAGTGGACCGTGAAATGTCCTCTCAGTTGTTATCGGGTGCATTGGCAGGCAGACCATTGTATATGACTTCTATGTTATAGTTTGTAAAAATTATATCATGAAACTGATTTACTGTATAATTTCCCTTTAACTAAACTAAAACTAACTAAACTAAACGTACCTAAAACAGTTCTGCAGATTTGACATACCAGAACATATCACACCAACTTTTTGATATTGATTACTCACTGATAACTCTATCCTACCCACTCTGCCTCTCTAGGAGCCATTATTCATTTGGTTTATGTTGCCTGTGAAGGCCATTGTTCTATCGTCAAGATTGCCTATTTCTTTGTGATAACTGAAGGCAGAAGCTCTGATGTTGGTTGTTTATTCCTGATGCTTGTAGAAGAAAAAGCTGCAAGTCTTTTTAATGTTTAGGCAGCCAATGTCAATGCACTGAGCTGCTTTTGAGCTCTGTAAACTTACAATCATACAATTTTTGCTATTTGTTTATTCAAATTGTATTGCCATTCAGAGCCGTAAGTTGTTGAGTACCTTTACACCTACACTGTATTTTGCTTGGTGTTACAATGCTGCTAGGGTTGGAGAACATGTACTGATAGTGTACACCAAATCTAGGTATAGTACACATATATTTATAAAATGGAAGGTGAGCATTATACAGGGATATAAACTTGGAGATCGTCCCATACATTGTTATTTAGATGCAGGGAAATGAGAGAGTCTGATTTAGTTAATGGTTAAACATTTGGCGGTGGGTCAATGTGATGAGCAGAATCATTAGTGTCTGTGGGACAGATGGACGGCTGCTGGGAGCTACAGTATGGGGGGAGAAGAAACTGCTCAGGTGGGGAGTGCCTTGAAAAGCCTCCTTTCTCCCAATATCACATTCTGTTGTTTTACATTTGTAGATTTAGAATGTAACAAATGATTTGGAAATAACTTTCATCTCTTTTGGCATATCTATCTCTAATATGTGTTTCCGACCTCAGCCAGTGGAGTTCCATTTTCATGAGCAGGTATGATTTTCCCCCCAAGATAATATTTTTTAGCATAATCTTAGATGATCAGAAATATAATTGTGACAGTGCAAGGAATAATCTTCTGACCCAGCTTTTGAAAAACTGAACCCGGTCTGCCAGTCCAACGACGTCAAACACCTGGTAATCCCCAAGCAGAGGGTAAGGACACCCAATGAACTAATTGACGTTTATGTAATCAAACCATTTATTTTATTTATTTCATGAAGTAAAGGTGGCCTAATAATTAGGGCTTCTGACTGGTCTGAAAGGTCCCTGGTTTAAAATCTAGAATGACAAATTCAAAGTTCAGTTTTTTTGTCTGTGAGCAAGACAGTTATCCTTAATTGTTACTCTTTGCTCTGTAACACTACTGCCAGTTGGTTGCTGTAAATAATAATTTCTTATTCAACTTACCTGGTGAAATTATAGTAAAATAAAATAAATATCCTAAACAGGAACAATTTATAAGATGTCATTTTCTCAGCAAGAGAAAAGAACTGTATGGCTATTGACACAATTCTTCCCACAAATCAGTGTCAGACTGGGAAGAAAATGGGTATGTGGTCCTAATGTATGGAGGAGCCCTGGAAAATCCAGGAAAAAGCCCTGGAAAATCAAAGACTGCATATATGAAGTGGTGCTTGAACCTGTGCTTTTTAGACTTTGATAGATCCCGTTTCTAAAACAAGGTGCCCACTCACACCTGATTGTCATCCCATTGATCGAGATCACCGTCAAATTAACCGCTTATCCTATAGCAGGCATATCCAAATCTGGACCTCAAAGCTAGCTCCACTCAATGTTTTCATTACTACCCTTTAATATGAGACTTATTTAGACCTGGTAGACCAGGTGGGTAGCCTAGAAATCTAGACGCACCCTAGCAGCAGCAAATGTAATTTGCAGCTAGGGTCAGTCTAGCAACTCTCCGTTGACTTGCGAGCTGGAAAAACCCAATTCTGGTCAGGCCAATCACATCGTGTATAGAATCGGTGGGCGGGCTTTACGTAATTACGGGAAAACAAAGTAGATGGCTGCTGCTGCTGGCGAACAGCTGTCTTTCGAATAGGCTTTGGCAGCGCATCTGGAAGATTGGAATTAAGTTTTTCTTTGAGAAATGAACAGCACTAAAGTCATTTTTACAAAAGGAAGATGTGTTTGGAGTTTTGCCGACCGGATACTTCGTTGCTCTGGTTGGTTGTGGAATTTAAAAGACAACCGTTTATTCAGCCCCTTGGATTGAGCCCTGCCAATAGTGAGTTCCCAGACCCTAAATTTTGAGGAAGGTTTGGCTTTTTAGGCTACCAGGTGGGTGCAATTAATGAGAAGGTAGAACAGAAAACCAGCAGGCTCCGAAATATACGAAATATGTCTGCGTCTCCTCATAGTTTGTTAAATTTTGACTAGGCCTACGTGTGGAAGATGGGAAAGTGTACATTTAACGAGACATGGCTAGATCACAGCAATTTCCGCTGTTGGTTACAAGCGGTACACAGCTCCAGGTATGAGGCTGGAGTCACATGCCAGAGCGGAGTAACACAAGCTATCCGCAAAATGCCTTCAGCAGACTTGACTGGTTTTGTGCCTCACCCCTGCCGTCCCTTCCGTCGTTCCTTCTCTATCTCCCTCTCACACATGCACACACATCAGATCATCCATGTTAGATTAACCCTTTAATGTCCTTGCTGTGAAAAAAAACATTGTGTGCTCTACCAAACGGTTGAGTCGAACATTAAAGGGTTAAGGTGACCAGATGTCCCGGGTTTTCGGGTACAGTCCCCAGGTTTTGGTGACCTGTCCCCAGCTGGAGCTGTCCCCGGAAATGTCCCCGGTTTTCACTGAGTGTACAAGGCCATATATCAGCAGTGATTGTTAAATTGTTAATGGAGAGTGAATGTCGGAGAATAGTACGGACATGCGCTTCACACCATGAGTGGGCACGCGCGCCAATCGCCGGAAAAAGCGAGAGAATAAAGAGATTTCAGGCTGCCGCTATCCGGAATCCTTGAGAACTGTAAGTCGTAAACGTATGTAGTCAGTTCAATTAAGCCTGTTATTGTATTAGTCTATAATTCTTGCAAATTTAACTGATGATTTTCGTTGTTTGTATTCTTCACCCGTTAGCTAAATTGCATCTGACTGTTGATTCAATATAATAGCGATTGTTGAATGCCCTTGCTCACGTTTGTATTTTAAGTGCATTATTTATATGCTGAAGTAGTTACATGCATTAAGATAATGTAATTAATATTGGGTTTATTGTTATTATTTGTGTGGCGGTGTGCAAGAACCCGTCGGATGTCACTCCCACTAATTGTTGGTGAAAAAGATTGAATATGTGTTCTCTGTGAAAATTGATATTTTTTATGTTTTGTATAGGTTACACCCTTAACTTCATTATAATGTACAAAAACCCACGATTACTTATGAAAAACTGTTAACTTCAGTGGTTTTTGGACATGTTAATTAGCCAGATTTTCAAAGCTTCATTACGTCGCCTGCTCTTTTGAGTGCTGCAGCAGACAGACCCAAACAACCGATCAGTAAAGTCAGCCTGTATTAAACTTAAAAATAACTTATTAACCTAACCTTGTATTTTAAACTGACATTTACATTCACAATGTGATTATGAACAAAAGCATTTCCTTTCCATTTACGCTACAGCAAAACACAGTCCCATTTTTAGAAGATGGTTCTGCCCATGCTGCAAAGTGCTTATCAGTTTTAGCTGGCAAGTTACGAAAATAGGCTATGATAAAAATATATAAACATAATGGCAGTAATGTTGCATAGGGTTAGATTTTAAGCAGCACCGAATATCCTGTAACATGTATCCGTTTTTATTGGAAGCGAGAGGCTCAGACTCTGACAGTAGAAAGCCCTGTCTGTCCGTCCCTCCCTCCTTCCCTCCCTCCTTCCCTCCCTCCTTCCCTCCCTCCCTCCCTCCCTCCCTCCCTCCCTCCCTCCCTCCCTCCCTCCCTCCCTCCTTCCCTCCCTCCTCACATCTTTACGTTCTTTGCGCTCCTGGTTGAACTTTAAATTTATTAAAAGCAACATTGAAAGCCTAATAAATAGTAAAGTAATAGCTTGTTGACAGTTTAATTGTCATTAATATGATCAATGTTTCCCAACTGCTGATTTATCTGAAATAATTATTACACATTTTATTGATTATTTCTCTGTTAATTGACATAACAAGTAAAAATCTACTATACTAATAGTATATAGCTAGATATCCGGCCTTTAACATGTAAACATGTTTTATCCTCTCTAAGTTTTTAAAATATGTATTGTTAAGTTGGTAATCACAATGATATGGACACTTTTTCAATTTATTTAAATATTTTATTTTTGTATAATAATTTGTTCTAGTAGTTTTAATTAAATGCAACCAATATTGGCAGATAATGTTTGAAAAATAGTATATATTTCAGATAGATAATCTGTTTGAAACAGTCGAATTGAGTGTTGGTGTTACTCTCATGCATCACAATAGAATGGAACAGAATGGAATCTTTGCATGCAGTTTTCCCCAGGCCGCCACACATTTGCTATATATAATTCCTATGCGTTGTGTATGGTAGCCTTTACAATGTTATTTATTTATTTCTTTGCAGAACCACAAATGTCATTGTTTAACATAATTAACATACTTAACATTATATTCATTTAGCATGAATTGAGGACTAACAGTAATTAGTTCACAAAATCAGTCAGATTGTTCTGCTTTGGTCCTTTTAGGGAGAGTGGAAAGGAAGGACAGGTGGAAGACTGGACAGGAAGATGAGTGAAATAGATAAGAGCAAGAAAGTGCAGTGATAAGAGAGAGAAACTAAGGGAGAGGAGAGTGAAGGGACAAAAGAAAAGGAAGTGAACAGAGTACACTCTAAAAACAAAAGGTTCTATATAGCACTAAAAGTGGTTCATGGTTTGTAATCATAGGGGAACCACTTTAAGTGCAAATAGCACATATCTACCTCATAGAACCGCTGAAGAACCGCTGAAGAACTGCTGAAGAACCGCTGGAGAAGTAGTGGTGCTATTTACAGGTCCTTCTCAAGAAATTAGCATATTGTGATAAAGTTCATTATTTTCCATAATGTAATGATAAAAATTAAACTTTCATATATTTTAGATTCATTGCACACCAGCTGAAATATTTCAGGTCATTTATTGTTTTAATACTGATGATTTTGGCATACAGCTCTAAACGAGCTATTAACCTAATCATCTGAATCAACTAATTAACTCTAAACACCTGCAAAAGATTCCTGAGGCTTTTAAAAACTCCCAGCCTGTTTCATTACTCAAAACCGCAATCATGGGTAAGACTGCCGACCTGACTGCTGTCCAGAAGGCCATCATTGACACCCTCAAGCAAGAGGGTAAGACACAGAAAGAAA
>JACXGM010012644.1:0-23783 GCA_016801145.1 Umbra pygmaea
TATATACAGAGTGAGTGTGCGCAGGTGAATGGAATCAGGCTAATTGTGTCCGGGTATGGAAAATGTAGTTCTTTAGAGACCTGACTAGGGAAACTGTAGTCCACAGGAAGTAGAACTGGTGAATGGGAATTGTAGTTCTGAGCGGGATGGAATAGGGAAGTGGCAGTGTCCAGGGAAGGGGAACTGGGAAACGTTACAGGTATGTAAAGTAGCAAGGCAAATACAATTGTGTAATTAACACTTGAACATAACTGTGCAAGAGGATATTGTGCAAATGGCAGACAACAAATAAGATAATGTGCAAATCAGTGTGTGCAAAGGCACCATGGGTAATACTAAGTGCAGATGGGCAGAGGTAGTGTGCATGTGAGGGGGGTGGGTCAGCGGGTGCAATGATCAGACAGAAGCTCTGATTCTCATGCTATCTGATTGATTCTTCTCTAGCACTGTTCCATATGTTGAATGATCTTACTACTACAGTAAGTTGTGGTTGTTTCACTTAGTTTCTCCAAATCTATGCACTCCCTGTATGTCACTCTGGATAAGAGTGTCTGCTAAATGATTAAGGATGTAAGGGAGATGGTGTTCACAAGTATCAGAGTATTTTGAAGTTGTTTCCAATCAAATGCTGCTGCAAACTGGAAGGAGTTTCGGCCAAAGGAGGTATGGGCTGACTAGGGAGATGTAGCTACATGTTTGAGCGTAGGTTACGAGTGGGTAAGGCAATGGTGAGAAGAGAGTTTAGGTAAAGGGGGGTTTTGCATATAATTTACTTATCTATATATATGAGGTGAAACCACTAGGTCAGGCATCAAGTGTGTAGTGAGGGCCAGCCCACTAATGCATAAAGGTCATAGTGGTGTGTTTTAAATAGGGCATTGGTGATAAACTGAATGGCACTTTGATAGACTACCTCTAACAGAGGCAGTTCTGTTTAGATGACATCACCGAAATCTAGGATTGGTAGGATGGTCATTTGTACCAGGGTGTAGAGGATGGATACCCGATCTGAGCTGGACGGGACCCGACGGTACCCGATGGGCTGGGTCGGGTTTGGACAGATACTTAGAAATGATGTTCGGGTTCTGATCGGGCTCGGACAGGGGTGCCCAATAGGTCAATCGCGATCTACCAGTCGATCGCAAAGACAATGCTGGTAGATTGCACATTTTTAATAAATGCTTTTGTTACATTTTTATTTTCATATAAATAAAGATAACAACGTCATTATTTCTCCATTTAGTTTCTTTCTGACTTGCACTTAACGAATAGATTTTGACCAGGCAAATTTTTTGTTTATTCAGTTGTCATGACAACAAACGTTCAGTCTGC
This sequence comes from Umbra pygmaea, assembly GCA_016801145.1. Classification (NCBI taxonomy): domain Eukaryota; kingdom Metazoa; phylum Chordata; class Actinopteri; order Esociformes; family Umbridae; genus Umbra; species Umbra pygmaea. Next base: position 1,333 of record JACXGM010012644.1, read on the forward strand.
CTCGCGATTTCCAAGAGCTTTGGACTCGGCGCACAGAGCGCCAAATTGTGAAGCTTGGCCTAATCTCCGTATTCGGTAGCACATATGACATTAATTTGCAAAATACAAATGTAAAATAAATTCCAACCATTTGGAAATGAGTGCGGTACCAAGCAAAAAGCCTAAAACTTACCATTTCCATGCTATGTCATTTTCTTAATGCATTTGTCTGATCTGCCAAACAAGTAGCTAGGTTATTGCTTTTTCCAAAGAAAGGAAACGTTGACAAACATTTTCGGACACTTAACAAAATCTATGAAGAACAAAGGTGAAAGAACTGAAATCTCAATTAACTGGTCAACAGTCACTTTTTAGTCGCCCAAGCCTAAAAGAAAAGGCATCCACGGAGGCATAATTCCGGGTGAGTTACGCCATCATAAACTGGCTACTGTAATCTGTTGTGCTGTAGATGTTTTGAGTTCAGCGTTAAAAGGGAATATCAAAAATTAACATTTCTTAACGTATTTCTCCTTAATTAGATGAAGAATTCCACATAGAGATACATGTAGTCATTCAGAGAACAGATGGTGAGCTATCCAACCTTCATAGGCAATGGGGAAAAATTGAAAATATATATCTCGTGTTGATATGAATTTCATTAAGAAAACTCTTGCGTGAATTTTTTTTTCTGCTAGCTTGGGCCATTTTTGGTACGCCTATGTTAATATAATTTCAATTGGCTATGATTGGGCCTCTTGTGCGCGCCTGTGTTAATGTGCACTTGTTGCCCGTGTGCGCTGATGCGCTCATCTGACATTTCTGAATTCCTTTCTACAGTTGCTTAGTAAAAGTGGGATTTCCACACAAACAAACGTAGGGCTATGTGTCATTCATTAATATCAGAAAAAATTTAGATTTTAACTGTGTCAGGCTCTGGTCGGGCTCGGACATAAATATATTAACGCTTGTTGGTCTCTGGTTGGGTTCGGTTACTGCTCTGTCAGACGTGGGCCGGGCTCGGACAGAAAAATGCGGCCCGATCCACATTCCAGTTTGGCAGCGTAGGTGAAGGAGGCCTCAACAAGGCCAAACTGGAGAAGGAGAAGGAGGCCTTGTTGAGGAACATAAAGCCAATTATAGATTTAATTTTGGATTGTAGATGGAAATATGGGACTGGGATGAAAGTGAATAATCTAACCAGACACCTAGGTGTTTGTAGGAGTCCACGTAATGTAGTTAATTTGTTATGATATTCCATATGAACTCATTTCAAAATTATAGCGCTGTGTAAAACCATTGCTGAATTGTTCTAAACATTCCATTTCAGAGAGCACATTTTGCAGACAGCGCTGGTACAGAGTGGCTCAGCATAAGTTTGTTTTGACTTTATTTTGGATGTCTTTACCTTAATAATAATAACACATGTTACTTGCATTATTTCGTGCTTTTCAAGTACTGAACTACACTTTATAAAACTAGTAAAATATATATAAACATAGTATATATATATATATATATATATATATATATATATATATATATATATACACACACACACATATATACAGGGGTTAAATTGGGATTTGTTTTGTGGGAGGGGCTCTCCCTAGGTCCGGGGCGTTTAATATATATATAGATTTTTTAAGTAAATCATTAAATGGCATTTTCGGGAGAGTTTTGTGCAAAGAAATTGAGAAATCAAGTCTTACATGATATGTGCAAAACTGCAAGCTTAAGAGCCTATATGTTGCATTTCTGAGTATCAACATGTATTAGGGCATTTAGCATTTACAGTACATTACTGTTAATCAGTCATCACTTGATTACACATGTTATTACCTTGTTATGATATAAGAAGTGACCCATACAATGTGCCAAACATAATCTGCCACATGAAGAGACAGTGCAGCATATGACCGTAGCAACAGCTGAGAAGATTTGGATCTGTGGTGACCAGGTCAACCTCACACACACACACAGACACAGACAAACGCACGCACACATACATACACACACACACACCAAGTAACCAGCGGCTCATTTCAACATGCCTATTATTAAGGTTTAAAAATGATGATAACACTGGTTAGTTGTACAATCAACATTTGGATGTATTTGTGTTTTACCTTCATAATTTGGATTTCACATTTTATACAAATTCTTCCCATAATGGCTGGTATGAAAACACCTCAGTATTAGTCTGTCTTTTCTTACAGGCCAGGTGCTCTGAAGATCTCCTCCTTATTGCTACATTTAACAGAGTCAAATGTATTCCAATGGTTATTTATGCTCGCCTTTACCTGGTCATAGTTTTTAATTAAAAACTTCCCAAAACGGATGAACCCAACCTTGAACTTTTACTTTGGACCAGTGGCGCAAAAAGTGGGTATGCGCTATATGCAGGGAATAGGGGCGCAGCATCATGGGGGCGCCAAAACGATTGTAAAAAATAATAAAATCGAAAAAATATATATAGTTTTTTCTATATGAAGCTGCTGTTGTGTGTTTCTAAATAATTTCTGCTCAATGTTATATAACATTTTAGAGGACTAACAGGCTAGAGTAGGCACCCTACTATCTCATAAAATTACATCATATAATTTTGACATAGAAGAGGGAGCAAATGCGCAATGAGCAGTGTTGCCATGTCCGCGGTTTTCAAGCCAAATTGGGCTATTTTTAAATCAATTTGGTGGTAGAAAATATATTGGTCGCATGTTGCGGTTTTTTGGGCTATTTTTGAACAACCACAGCTGCAGCATTTTCCATTAAATAAATAAATGTGAGGCTGTATTGTGCAGCCTGTGCCAGGTATGAGAGGAGCTACTAAGTGGTGTGTATGAAAGAGAGGGAGAGTAGTCAATGACAGTATATGAAATTAGGAGAATAGGGTAAAAAAAATCACATTTATATATAGTGGAAAAAAGTATTAGAATTTTTTACTCAGTGGCAACGCAAACAAATTGGGCTAGTTTTAAGGCATTTTGGGCTGTTTTTCAATAATCATTGGGCTAGAATATTATGTTTGACCTGGCAACCCAGGCCATGAGCGCTGAGCGAGCAGGTACGAGTAGTGAGTTGTCATCTATGGAAAAAGATGGATAAAGCAAAAAAGCTGCCGGTGGCTAAAAATAGAAAAAGAAAGAGTGAAAAGGAGATGGCATTGGCATGTCAAGGGATGCGACAGCAGTTAAAGAAGTAGAGAATGAAAGGCAACAGGTAGGATTTAAAGTGTGACGTCTGTGCTTGGAGGCTCGCAAATATTCATGGTAACAGACTAGCTAGCGTTTGCTAACACTGAGAATGTAGCAGCCAGATGAGGGTTTATGGCTAGCTTAGAATATGCAAAACCGAGGTTGCTGAGCTGAAAACTCGAAAATATAAGTTAGCATGTACAATAAATGACAAGAATCTGGAAAACATAACTAATGCAGTAACAATAGTTTACCATGGAATCATGCATCGATTTGCTACCAAACTTGGAGGCTTGCAAATATTCACGTTAACAGACTAGCTAGTGTTTACTAACACTAGCAGCTAAATTGGGGTTTTCGGCTAGCTTAATGAAAACCAATATTGCTGTCAGTTACATTTAGATTTTGGTTAAACCCTCTGGATCCAATCCAAAGCATGACGTCTCATTTTTATTAAGGTAAAATAACAACTGGTAAATATATGGTAGCATGCACAATAAATGAGAAGCTGAAAAACATAACTTATGCAATAGGTCTGGTTTGACATCTGATGCCATCACTAGGCTGATTTAAGAATTGACTGTAGGCTGCTATATAACAGTGAGTTTATTTCATTCAGGTGTGAGGATGGTGGATCAGGCAAGACAGGGGAAGGCAACAGGTAGGTCTAACATTAGGTGGAAGTGTAGAGGGAGCCACTTGATACCGAAAGTCAAAATCTGGCGTAAACAGAATGAAAACATGGATCCATTATGCCTTGTTACCACTGTGCAGGCTGGTGGTGCTGGTGTAATGGTTTGGGGGATGTTTTCTTGGCACACTTTAGGCCCCTTAGTGCCAATTGGGCATCGTTTAAATGCCACGTCCTACCTGAGTATTGTTTCTGACCATGTCCATCCCTTTATGGCCACCATGTACCCATCCTCTGACGGCTACTTCCAGCAGGATAATGTCACAAAGCTTGAATCAGTTCAAATTGGTTTCTTGAAGATGACAATGAGTTCACTGTACTAAAATGGCCCCCACAGTCACCAGATATCAACCCAATAGAGCATCTTTGGGATGTGGTGGAACGGAAGCTTTGTGCCCTGGATGTGCATCCCACAAATCTCCATCAACTGCAAGATGCTATCCTATCAATATGGGCCAAGATTTCTAAAGAATGCTTTCAGCAGCACCTTGTTGAATCAATGCCACGTATAATTAAGGCAGTTCTGAAGGCGAAACGGGGTCAAACACAGTATTAGTATGGTGTTCCTAATAATCCTTAAGGTGAGTGTATATGTATAATATAAAATTATGTTAGGCCTACAGTGGCTGAGATACTTTAAAATAAACCTTAATTATTTAAAGCCCATACATGATGATGTCCGGCACACTTATTTATTTATTTGTTTTTTGGGGGGGCACCAAAATTGTTGCTGCATACCCCTCTGACACTGGGTAGTTGCACCCCTGCTTTGGACTATTTACAATGCTGAACATTTGACACAATGTGTTAGAGCAATATTAACAAATTAAATGTGCTATCCCTCATTCATAGTTGTGAGAGTATGGTGATTTGTTTGTCTCATTGCGGGAAAATGCCTGGTGCCGCCACTGAGCAGGTGCCTCTCTCCCCTCCGAACACCTCAATTCTGCTCGAACGCGCGTCTATTCTACTTCAAACATTCACTTTGGACAAGCGAGTGGATTCAAATTGTTCAATTGTCCAACTAGACGTGATAGAAGCAAATTTCATGCTCAATTAGTGTTCGGTCTGAACGTAGCATAAAACCTGCCTTGATGCGCAACGCGCAAGCGGTGCGCGATGGTCGAATGAAAACGAGATAAGCAGCTGAACAAGAATTTGGCCTTGTTCCGATTGTTCTCATCTCAGCTCCGCCGAGACAAAATAGACATGCCATTTAAAAAATATTTTATTTATTGTCATAAATATATTGTTTTCAAAAGCATCAATTTCATCAAATTTTATATGACATATATCCAGTAGGCAACTGACTACAAGCAGGCACATCCGAGCAGGCTTATGTGCCGGAGCTGAGCTCCGGAGAGCTCCGGCCCAATTTAACCACTGTATATATATATATATATATATATATATATATATATATATATACTATATACTATATACTATATACAGTATATATATTGGAAAGAGAAACACATTTTGTAAATGAAGTCATGAGGATTATTTGTTTATTTGACATTTATGGGTTCTTAAAAACTACTGGAGGACTAGTCACCACCCAGATCAACATAAAAAGTGCCATGCTAAGTCTATTATGGGAACAGAACAGCCTTAATTTGCAGGTGATATGTCATGCGTAAAAGACGCTGCTTAATGTGGAAGCAAGGCGGCAGGTGGAACGCATGAGTCATTCTGTCTGCTGAATGACAATGATGGCATTTGTACCTAGGTTACATGAGGGAGCTGGTGAGGATGGGAAGTGTACTTATCACTGTGGAATACACTGATCTGAAAAACTAAATATTTATAATTTCTAAAATAATGTTCTTGTGTCATCTTTTTAGGAAAGATTCAAGCAAGCAACAACGACCAAGCCAAATAAATTATTGCTGTTCACTCAACATGTGACACAATATAATATTTCACTGTCAATCTACCGACAAAAAGTTTTTTTAATATTAGGGTTGAATTGTTGTATTTCATGCTATAGGGGATATATAAAAGGGATGATTTTGACAACATGTGGGTAATTAGGCAGCCCTGAATCTCATTAAATCACACACACACACCCCACACACAGAAGCACATGTGCTCACACACACATAACACCAACACAACCGACTTAGGAACAGCAGTGCCAAGACTGTCTGATTGGTAGTAGGTTTGAGATAATGTTAGAGAGAAGGCGGAATATATCAAGCATGGTCAAGTTACGAGTTTACTGTAGCTTCAGAAGCAAAGCAGCAGTGGAATATAGGGCACTGTGCTGCTGGCACTTTAACTTGGCAATCAACAACACAAATCTTCATTCTCCTGAGCCATTGTATTGTTGGAAGTTCCAGTTTCCATCCCAGCTCCTAACATTCTGTTCAAGAATGTATATCTCAGAATGCATAGTTCACTTGTTGATGTGCAGACGTCCAGGTCCACAGAAGGACAAGCAGCCCCAGATCTTCACATTATTACCACCATGCTTGAATATTGGGATAAGGTTCTTTTGGTGGCCAGTGTTGGGTTTTCAGTATAACAGTTTTATTTGTACCAAAAAGGTCATTTTCAGACTCATTTGTCAGAGCATGGACATCAGAAACTGTTAGGTGTGTCCTAGTAATTTAGAAGAAAGGTAATATGTGCAGTTTGGTTCTTTTTTGACAGCAGATGCTTCTTCCTAATAATGCTCCATTTAATGCAATTTCAATGCAATGCTCTTTCAATTGTTGAAACACAGCACACAGTAACAGGAGATGCAGCAATGTAGGTCTCCAAATCTTGAGATTTTGTTTGAGTTGATGGTATTTCCCTGATTTCTTACTCTTTTCTCACCTCCATTTACAGTTGTGTCATAAAGGGTTGAACTATGATGATTCAGGGGAACCTGAGATTAAGTGGGCCCTAAAGAGGTCTCTGGAATTTAAATCATTAATGATTTATCAGTATGGTAAAGCCAATGCAGTTTCTTTCATGGGGCTCAAAAAATCCTGGCTATGTCCCTATCTATTTATTACCCAAACACTTTTAGTGGTTGATTTTGTAGCCAAACCCATCGTTTTCTACTTACCTACTTTAACATCTCCCACTACACCCTCCATGCAATGATGGGGCTCAGGCAGATTGTAAAATCCAAATTGTATTTATTATGGCACAGGAGGTAAATGGAGCAATAATCCAGCAGTATAGAAGATCTACAAATATGTGTGTTTATACACTCACCTAAAGGATTATTAGGAACACCATACTAATACTGTGTTTGACCCCCTTTTGCCTTCAGAACTGCCTTAATTCTATGTGGCATTGATTCAACAAGGTGCTGAAAGCATTCTTTAGAAATGTTGGCCCATATTGATAGGATAGCATCTTGCAGTTGATGGAGATTTGTGGGATGCACATCCAGGGCACAAAGCTCCCGTTCCACCACATCCCAAAGATGCTCTATTGGGTTGAGATCATTGTCATGTTCAAGAAACCAATTTGAAATTATTCAAGCTTTGTGACATGGTGCATTATCCTGCTGGAAGTGGCCATCAGAGGATGGGTACATGGTGGCCACAAAGGGATGGACATGGTCAGAAACAATGCTCAGGTAGGCTGTGGCATTTAAATGATGCCCAGTTGGCACTAAGGGGCCTAAAGTGTGCCAACAAAACATCCCCCAAACCATTACATCACCACCACCAGCCTGCACAGTGGTAAAAAGGCATGATGGGTCCATGTTCTCATTCTGTTTATGCCAAATTCTGACTGTACCATCTGAATGTATCAACAGAATTCGAGACTCATCAGACCAGGCAAAATTTTTCCAGTCTTCAACTGTCCAATTTTGGTGAGCTCTTGCAAATTGTAGCCTCTTTTTCCTATTTGTAGTGGAGATGAGTGGTACCCGGTGGGGTCTTCTGCTGTTGTAGCCCATCCACCTCAAGGTTGTGCGTGTTGTGGCTTCACAAATGCTTTGCTGCATACCTCGGTTGTAACGAGTGGTTATTTCAGCTTGAAGCAGTCGGCCCATTCTCCTCTGACCTCTAGCATCAACAAGGCATTTTTGCCCACAGGACTGCCGCATACTAGATGTTTTTCCCTTTTCACACCATTCTTTGTAAACCCTAGAAATGGTTTTGCGTGAAAATCCCAGTAACTGAGCAGATACTCAGATACTCAGACCGGCCCATCTGGCACCAACAACCATACCACGCTCAAAATTGCTTAAATCACCTTTATCCCATTCTGACATTCAGTTTGGACTTCAGGAGATTGTCTTGACCAGGACCACACCCCTAAATGCATTGAAGCAATTGCCCTGTGATTTGTTGAGTAGATAATTGGATTAAGGAGAAATTCAACAGGTGTTCCTAATAATCCTTTAGGTGAGTGTATGCCTGCCTTTGTTTTTCATGCTTTTGTCATTTCAGTGCTATGCACGGTGGTTTAGTAGTATGTTTAGTTTCACATGTTCCCTTTGAGTTGCCCTCCTGTGTGTGTCCTGTCTCCCTCCTGTTATATTTTGGTTCCGCCTAGTGTTCCTTATGTGCCTTACATGTGTTATGTTATTCCTACTGTGTCTGTTAGGTTATGTCACTGTCATTAGGATCCCAGGTGTTTTGTGTTAGTCTTCATTTGTTTCAGTATTTAGCCGTTGTGTCTCATCCTTGTCCTTGTCGGTTATTGTTCTCCGTTACATGTTCCTGGTACGTGTTCCTATTGCATGGTCTTTTATATCATTTGGATTATCGTCAGTTCAGCCCGTCGTGGCAGTATTTGTTTTGAATTATTATTGAATTAAACTACGTTGATTGCATCTCCTTCGCACCTGCCTCTATTCTATCGATATCGATAGGAAACGTGACACTTAGCAGGATAACGGATACTCAGACAGGCAGGGTAATGGCTGGCACACCGGTTCTCAAAACAGGCAGGGTTCGGTACACAAGAAAGGTTTCTCAGACAATTCAGGTTTGGCAACTGGCAAGACAGGAAATCAGGTAAATGTACAAGAGGGCAAACCAAAACTCAATAAACTCACAGACAGAGAGGCTAGGTCAGACAAGGAAACAACAATCAGGAATCTAACGCTCAGTATGAATGGTGATTATTTACAATACCTCACACTGAGGAAATGTGAAGTGGTGGCTTATTTACTGGGGATGCAGGTGTTCAATATTCAAGTGATTGGGACCGGACCATGGGGGTGCATTTGTGGCTGTGTGGAACTTGAAGCATGGTAAAGTTAGTGTTCTGGCATGGACATCCATTGCTGCCCCTGAAAAGGGATCACTTATCTTTATTGATGATGTAACAAATGACAGCAGTAGAATTAATTCAGAACTGTACAGATGCATCTGGACTACCAATGTAGAAGAATATCCCACCAGAATGATTGAATGATGCTTCACACTGCAACTGGATAATGACACAACACACTGGCAAACCTGACCAAAAGGTAAACACAGTTTTGGCAATACAGATTGTTTGAGTTATTAACACTACTGACAGCATGTTAGAGACGTTTTGAAATCGCCCAGAACAACGAAGCTATATTTTGAAATCGCCCGGAATTCTGCTTTAAGAACCCAGAAAACAAGAAAACCTAGACCAATTTCAGTTGTATATACTACAAGGGTGAATGTGATGCCCAAACAAAACAAATCTGATTCTACAAGGTGACAAACACTTAGTACATAACGTGTGGTAATCAGTACAAAATCATGACATAATTTACATGGATTTAACCTTCTCAGGACGATTACTTACAGCACATTAAAGGACAACTCCGGCGCAAAATCAACCTAGGGGATAACAACACATTGCTATCGAGTCAACCGTTCTCTGGGATATGTTTTACTGGTAATCAAATGTGCCCAGTTTTAGTGCAAACTGATAATTTGTGCCCTCACAACTGGCGTTATAAGGTAATTAAGTAAAAATATATTGCTGTTATAGACTATAAACAAGGCTCAAAATAGAACCACACTTCCACGGTAGCATAATGAGAGTCCCTACATGCTAACCGAAGCATTGAGAACGTTGTACAGACAGTTTATTATAAATATAGTTTAAAATACATTACCATTTGTGTCTACAAGGCAGCCGCCATCTTTGGAAATAGACTTGATTAGTCAAACCACAAACTCTGTGCTACGTCAGCTGAAATTTGACTAGGAATAGTCAATGGCAAGAGGTTTTGCGGCCATTCATGCAGATCAATAAACAAGATTTACAGCTGGCAATGCAAATTAAAAGCAAACACAATTTGCTTACAGTTCAGCTCACGTAGCACAGAGTTGCCTTGTAGGCTGCCTTGTAGACACAAACGGTAATGTCATTTAAACTATATTTCTAATAAACTGTCTGTACACTTACAAAGTTCTCAATGCTTTGGTTAGCATGTAGAGACTCTCATTATGCTACCATGGAAGTGTGGTGCTATTTTGAGCCTTGTTAGTGGTCTATAATAGCAATTTTATTTTACTTCATCCATGCCAGCAGCATAGAGCCCAGATTATTCAATGAATATCGGCAGCAGCATAGAGCCCTGTTTTTCCCTGCTGGTTTGCTTCTAATGCTAAGCAGGGTCGGGACTGGTTAGTCCCTGGATGGGAGACCAGTGCTGCTGGATGTGGTTATAGAGGGCCAGTAGGGGGCAGTCTTCCTTCTGGTTTAAAGATCAATCCCAATGCCCCAGGGCCGTGACGGGGACATCTGCCATCTTTCGGATTGGAGGTTAAATGGGTGTCCTTACTCTCCGTGCTCTTTAAAACTCCCATGGCACTTATAGTAAGAGTAGGGGTGTAAACCCCGGTGTCATGGCCAAATTCCCAACCAGGCCTCACCTCAATCACGGCCACCTAATAATCCCCCTCCTTCCAAATTGGCATATATAACTATTCATCTCTCCACCTGATAGCTGATGTGTGGTGAGCATTCTGGTGCAAAATGGCTGTTGTGAATCACCCAGGTGGGTGCTACACATTGGTGGTGGATGAGGTGGGCTTTCCCCCTCACTGTGTAAACTAGTGATGGGGATTCCGAATCACTAAAGTGAACTGAATCATTTAGTACAGTTCATTTAAAAGATTTGGATCTTTCGAATCACTGATTCGGTTAATTAATCTTTTTGTCGAACTGCTTAATTCCATTTTGTGCCCATGATGTGACCTTATTATTTACTGTGAAAGCAGTGCACTCGTTTAATTTTTCAAGCTATGAACACAAAAATGTAAATTTCTGGAAATTTGCGGTTGATCCTCCACGGGTTGACAAATTTATTTAGCAAGTAGTGCACTTGGCAATATTTTGATTTATTTTCCGTGGTTAATATAATTAAAATTAAATAGATTTATGAATGACACGTGTTATTCTCTATTCTAAGTATGCTTAGATGAACATATATTTATAATAGAGGGTGTGAAGAACAGCCAATAACATCGCTGTTTAGAGACAGTTTGCGCACTCTCTCGTGACACAAGACTCAGTATTCATAGCCCTTTCAAATCTGCGACAAATAAGCCTTTATGACAAAGATTATGAAGACGAGTTTGATTTCTGCTGCAGTGTGTGGATTATGTATTGATAAGTGTGGGCATCTATTTATTCATTGCATGGTGATGACATCTACTAAGTTATAAAAGTTTTTGATTCGGACTTCACCCGTAGGCTACATCTGCGTAATGTTCTCTTGCAAAAGTGATTCATTAATTGAACAAATCTTTTAAAGCAGTGATTCAGTACACCCAGTTCACTAAAAAGATTTGTTCAAAAAGAATGAATCGTTCGTGATTTGTACATCACTAGTGTAAACCGCTTTGGGTTCTTGAAAAGACGGGGCGCAGATGGCTCAGTGGGTAAGGAGTCAGACCTTTAGTCAGAAGGTCGCCAGTTCGATTCCCGACTGAGCCAAATGTCGTTGTGTCCTTGGGCAAGACACTTCACCCTAATTGCTCCCAGGTCGTTGCTGTAAATAAGAAATTGTTCTTAGTCAACTTACCTGGTTAAATAGAGGTTAAATTAAATTAAAATTAAAAGGGCTGAATAAACTGAACAAATTATTATTAATTATTATCATTATGCATACATATATAGGTTTAATCTCAAGACGAATACCCATAAATATTTATGCAGTATACGGCGGCAGTTTATAGATCATGGTCTTGTGGACATTAGGGATAAAATGGTACACAGTTTTTCATTGAACCGTTTGGCACACCACCTATGGTTCAATACCCACACGTGGACCACAGATTCATGGTATATCTGTCGTTTTCCTATTATTTCCAACACTTGCTTATTGCACTGCAGTCCACATGTACTTTGTAAGCAGTGGGAGTTTTCATAGCTAAAGATTTAAAGATTCAAAGCTTAAACTAGTAATGGACAATGACATCTCAGTAGCAAACCTCCCAACAGGCGCTCCGTGAAGAGAGGGGAAACTAAAATCAAACATCCTCTCAGCTCCAACATGACAACAGTGTGCACTAGCCAGCAAGAGAGAAGCACATTTGAAGAGGCACCACCATCTTTGAAATCGGCTGTGTGGGAATAGTTTGGATTCAGCGATCATTACAATATCGACAAGGGTAAGAAGACTGTAAAAAACTAAGTACAGTCTGCAATCATTGCATCGCCACTGTCGGGTACTAAAGTGGAAACACTTCTATATTTACGTCAACATCATGAGCCTGTATCCCTTGAAAGGGGAGCTGAAGCAAGGAGAGTCCACTCATTAGCGAAAACACAATAATCACTCACTGCTGCATTCCAACAGCAATTTGCAACAAATTCTAAAAATACATAAAGACTAACAAAAAGAGCGGGAGTTTTAATAAAGATTTGCAGCCCTATGCGGTGGTTACTGACATGGGATTTCTTCACCTGATGAGAACAATTGAACAGCGTTACAATGTCCCCTCCCCATGTATTACAGCTGCAAAGTAATTCCCAAACTATGAAAATTTGACACAGACACTTTATTTTACTTTCTCCACTGATAGTTGTAACTCAAAGCTCCCGTCACTGTAATGGCTGAACTTCATATTGTACTTTGTTATTTTACATTTAATTTTAACTATACAAGTATGTAACCTGTTTATTTAAAATAGAGAATCCAAAGCACTTACAGGTTGTGAAATCTTAGAAGCACATTTTTATTATTTTTTGTTGTTGTTTTTACACCTTGAATTTGTACAGTAAATAAACCAGGCATAGTCTGTCACTCCCATTTTTCGGAATGGACATTTTTATTTTTCTATAGGCAAAATTAAGAGTTAGTTGTTTAGAAGGTAATGTGTAATTATTTATTTTCTGAAATATAAAGATACCGAAACTGTACCATTACAGTGTCCCACAAACCATGATACATACTGAACCGTGGGCAAATTGTACCATTGCATCCCTAGTAGACATTACAGCTAAGTCCAACATAACAGGAATACAACCCACAATGATGCACACTCACATGCTCAACTCAGGCGGATATATTGCCTATTTAATCAACAAATACACCAGGTGTGCATAATTAACTAAAGACATATAGTGACTAAATGACATTCCCAAAATGAATATAACAAATGCCCAGGAGATGATACCAGCATCCCACAAAAACAGACATCCCCCAGCATATATACATTTCATTTCAATGTCACAAAATTCATATTAGTTACTGAGATGTCAAAACAGTAGTCTCTGTCCAAAACTATGTTATTTTTCAGAACCATTGTTTAATTGTGAATGAATACATAATTTAGGCTAGCGGTGGGCAATATGGATAAAAAAATAATCTCTTCATTCATTAAAACAATATTAGGCTATACAAAGGAAGTTTGTGTTCTACATTTTTAAACAGAAATTAAAAATTAAACACAACAAAAAAGTGACAGATCACATCTTAGTTGGATATGAATTTCTATGCACTTCATACAGTAATCACTCAAATAATACAAATAGGCTTTAGTTAAATTAAAAAATGAATTATATAATAATACAATTGCATTAGTTTTATGGTAGTATCTGTCCAAAAATAGATATCCCTACGATTGATTTTAACTCACAAACTATTGCATCACAGGTGTAAGACAAACCCACTACACCGCTTATGTCATATTATGCCACCTAAGTTATACTATTGTCAGTAGAAAACAGAACTAATGTACTTCTCTTTCAGGTACTATTGTTTTTTTAGGTGTTCTAGCACCACTATGCATTGGTAATAGTCAATTTAATGTTAACGAAATGTACCGATTGGTGATGTGTTATGAGTGTCACAAAATTAGGCGAGTAACATCTGTATGTTTGCATGACATATGGGGCAAACTCTGAAAGTGCTGTTATTCTTAGTTGGTAAAACATATTGACATCACCAGAAATTTAATATGACAATATGTACTCCTGCCTCATTTAATTTTCAATGAGCATAGAGCCAAAGAAAAACAATTGACTTTGAAAAATAAAGCAACCAAAAATAGTTAACAATGATATCACAGCAGAGAACGTTGCCCAGTCCTCCAGCGCCCCATTGTTGAGGACACAGCATAATCAACCCTTTCATTCACCCCACCCCTGCCACTACAATGATCTTCTCTGTTTTGGAAAGAGACATCAACAGACTATTTAATAGACATAATCCCTGCAAGGCAGCAGGCACAGATTCTGTCTCGCCATCGACCCTGAAGCACTGCGCAGACCAGCTGTCTGCAGTGTTCACTGACATTTTTAACATCTCACTGGAAACATGTCATGTTCCAGCATGCTTCAAATCCTCTGTCATCATCCCAGGCCCCAAAAAACACAAAGATCAACAGCCTTAACGACGCCCTGACCTCTGTTGTTATGAAATAATTTGAGCGCATTGTGCTGTCCCAACTCAAAAACATTAACTGACACTTACCTTGACCCACTGCAGTTTGCCTATAGATCCAACAGGTCTGTGGACAACACAGTCAACATGGCTCTACAATTAATCTTCCAGCACCTAGACTCCCCTGGAACCTACACAAGAATCCTGTTTGTGGACTTCAGCTCTGAATTTCCAACCATCATTCTGGCCTCTCTCCAGGACAAACACTCCCAACTGGGAGTGCCTTCCTGTACTTCCTGCGCAGACTTCCTGTACAAAAGGAGGCAGCATGTCAGGCTGGGGAAACATTATCTGACCCCTAAACCTTAGGACACAGCCTTGAGGGGAACCAGTGCTATCCCCCCTACTCTTCTCCCTGTACACCAACAGCGGCACATCCAGTCAACACTATGTCAAACTCCAAAAGTTTGCAGATGAAACCAACCTAGTCTGATTAATTATGGATTAAGATCTGCCTAAAGGTTGGAGATTGACCATATGGTGTCCTGGTGCAGCCAGAATAACCTGGAGCTCAAATGCCCAAAATACAGTGGAGATTGTAGTGGACTTCAGTGGAAGCCCAGCTGCCCTTCCCCACATTAACCTGTGTGACTCCCCAGACAACCCTGTGAGTCCTTTCACTTCCTGGGCGCCACCATTGCTTGGGACCTCACATATGTTTACATTATACTGTTACATTTCCTTGAACATTATCCTGCAGAATAAAAGTTTTAAAACAGTTACATTTCTGTGATTAATGTACAACATTTTTTTTGTTGTTAAAACTTACTTGGCAATAAATCTCTTTCTCGTTCTGATTTTGAAAAATGGTTGTCCTCAGTACAATAAATAAGTTCTCCTATGGAGACAGCTGAAGAAACTTTTTTTCTGAGTGTAGGTCTGCAACAATGAAGAATGTCTGCACAAACTGGAAGCAACCATCTCATGGAAGGCTCATCTGCATCTTGTGACTCACACCACTATTGTTATTTTTCAAGGTATCTGTTAACAACACATGCTTATGTAACACTAGAACCACCAGGCCCTTCACACTACCTTTAGGATCAAAGTAGTCATTTGACCCACATTAGCATATTAATCATCCCCATTAGAAGGGTCATTCTCCTCCTGTAGCCTCCAGACTACATCCAGCCATCAGACCTACAATGCTCTAAAAAAGGATGAATTACACAAAGAATATATACTATATATATTTGTTTAAGTTATTATGTAACATTAGAATTCGAAAAGAACAATTACCTTTTAGATCAAGTGTGTCGCCAGTGTCATTTTTCAGACAATAATATCAGAAAAGTCAAAAAAAACATTTTATGAAGGTAAAATAAAGTTTTCTAACAGTAAAATATTTTTTGTTTGTTTGGTGCTTTTTTAAAAAATATAACAAAAGTTCTACAGAGTAAACACACTTTTATTGATAATGAACAAAGTTGTTGTAAAAGTGTAAAATGCAAGAACAGTCAATATGCTGACACACCAGGGCCCAATTTCCCAAAGCACTAAGATGATCGTAAGATGCATGTATGTGCCTCGTTATTATATCAGTGCATTTCCCGAAAGCATCATTATTTAAGTGCCACATAACATTGCTGGTATATTAACAAGTGTTTCAGACCACTTGTTAGTCCATCGTTACAGACACTGAACTGTTTTGGGAAAATAGTGCCTCCCTCAAAATGTAAGAAGTGATTGCAAAAAGTCATCATTGACTTTGTCAACAATGACTGCACAGCATTTGGCCAGGTCAAATCTAAGTTTCCACCACCCAGCGATGGGTAGCGATGGGGATGAGAAAGCCATCTATTGTGCCGATGACTTCGGGAATGTTCGCCAGGTCATGGAATCCTTCCAACACCTCCAACATTTTGTTGCGTGTCCTCAGCGAGGTCACTGCATTCACCGGTAGGGACAAGGAAGCTTTGATTAGACCATGTACCTCGCCAAATACCTAAAATAAATCACATTCCTGTGTTACTAATCGCCACTGACTGAATACCCTTACAGACCATAATATTGTCAAATATGTAGAAAACTCCCCGATGCATAATACCGCAGAGCTCCGAGAACCTGCACCTCTGGTGTTAGGGTATAGTTTTGTCTGGTTGATCGGGGTAACCCTGAATCTAGATACAGCAATTGCTCAATTTGTCCTTAAACTAATAATAATAATAATGATTTTAATGTCACATGATCACTTCCGGGTGATATATGTTAATGTTACAATTACTAATAATACTTAGAATTTCTATTGCACTTTCAATTGACCCAAAAATGCTTGATATGATTATCATTGTCTAACGTGCACCCCATTGGTTCAATATAACAATTTCTGCAACCCTAAATTTCACTGATTGTTCGAGTTAATTTTTTTATTGACTAATGACTAGTGGAATCAATTGCCATCAATGTTATGTGCCTCTGATAGTAATGACACTCTATGGACATACAATAGGCTATATTTCAAAGACAATCATGGCCTAGTTCCATTCCAAACGGCCATAACGTGGGACTTATGATGCACTTTATAAAGAGCAACATAAGTAGTGGTTTGGGAAACAGGCGTTAGTCTGTCGTAACAAAGACAATCTTAAAGGACAATTCCAGCAATGGTGGGCCGTCAGGGCCTCCAAGGCCTTCTCTGCAGGCCCAAAGATAGTCAGAATCAGACATTTATTTTTGTACTTCTTTAATAAATTTTATATATATTTTAACTTTATATATTACCACTATATATATTTTACAAAGTTCATTTCAATTAGTCTATGAGGTAATTTCATTGCTACAGTACACTCTGTTCAGTTGCCTTGCTTTTAGCGCAGCTCATATAAATGAAAGCTTTTATCCAATAAGATTTGTTAATCTGTGTTGTCACCGGGTAGACTGGGGTATTCAGAATTCTGAGTAAATACCGTCTGCTGTTCAAGCCCATCAGGACCATGTTGTTGATTGTCATATTTTGAACCAATCAGATTTCAACTTTACCATGTTGGGTGTGTTCTTTGACCAACTAGAGTGTTTCTACAAGCCTAGCCTTATGTCAGCATCATTTTTGTTGCTGATAGGAGTGGCAGTTCAATAAAGTTCAATAAAGAAAATGTAAAAAAAGTTTGCCATCCGTTTTCCAAACTTTAAACTTTAAATTTTTAGATTGTTAGATTTATTTACTTTTAGCAGAATGGCAGATGGAGGTGAAGAAGTAGCTTTGGTGGCGAATATAGGACTGGGCAGGATCGACTCTCAGCACTGGGCAAAATCTTTTATCGGAACTTAACGCAAATATGTGCTGTACAACCGCGTCATAGAAGTCTTTTTAAAAAAGAGGACAGACTTTGTTTTCAAATAATGAGCAGCTTTGGTGAGTTTGATGGATTTTTATATATTTTTACTAGCAGGGCCTTAACAGTTCTTAATGGGGCTTAGTGCATGTACTATTTGTATTTAAGCAGGGGGAGATAAAAAGACACACTTCATCCTGGCGCCAGCCCTGTTAATACCTGTTAATTATTACTGCTTGCTTGTTTTTGATCAATACTGGCGTGAAGCATGTTCAGATCGTGTATATATATATATGGTCTATGGTTCAGATTCAGTGGCCTATCGGGCTGTGCCTTTGAGTGTGCGTGGTAAACCTGCATGTGCGTTTAATCCACAGCTTGTCTGCAATCTCTGTTGAATCCTGATTGTTCCTTCTGGCATTTTTGCATTTTTATGGTGTTGTGAGTTAGTTTTTGTTTAATTGATTAGGACATTGATTTTGGCTATCCTATAGCTACAGTATCTGTAATGCGACATCCTGTAATAGTGCGTAATAGTGGTACATTCTTATGGTTTCAGTCAAGTCGCGTCAATTAGTTTAGTGTCTCATAAGTGTTGAGCCTCGTGTTAAATAACCTTTATCGAGTGGAATTAACGTATCTTCACTATGAATACGGGGTGGTTAGACTGAATAACAATAACCTATAGACCTAGAATGTCATTGTGAGGTTATTATAATGCGTTTTAATTACGGGAAGATAGTGAAGGCCTAGGTGTAAAATGCATGGCCTGCCACTGAATTCTAGAGTAAATAAAACATTTTAAATATAGTATTTAAAAATGATACCCTAGACTTATTAATGACATATACAGTGCTGTTCCACTGAAAACAGCCAAGCACATTTTGGTTAATATATATGATTTTAATTGAATAGCCACAATGTCCAGAATGCAATGCAAACTTTTCTCCTGCACACTGCGAGTCGCTTTGGTGGAGTCAAATTTTGAGTAAGGACCTTGGCTACTAGCTACAAATTATACACTGCAGTTTAAAAAATTTACTCTGAGTCATAATATTGTCCCAGAGCTATAAGCCCTACAACCCTTCATTAGGTACAGAGTTAGATTTAGCCAGAATGTTCAAAGGATTATATATAATTTTATTTTTTTTCCTCCAAGTATTTACACAATTACTAAAAGCTACATTGAGGCTAATGATGCTACCTCCAGTATACGCCGGGGGCTGGCTGGAAGGAAACCCCAGACAAAGTAATAGTTTGCCAGTTAGCCCCTGACCAATTGCTAAATTGTCTTTCGTTCGGCATTTCCAAACAATTTCAGCAAAAAGTATACAACCACCCTGGCTTTAAATAGAACCGACTTAGCAGTACTCTGTTAGGCATTTATATTATTTTATGTTTCGTTCCTCCAAGTATTTACACATTCATCAACAGCTGCATTGAAGCTAATAATGCTACCTCGAGTATACACCGGGGGTTGGCTCTAAGAAAACCCCAGACAAAGTACTAGTTTGCCAGTTAGCCCCTGACCAATTGCGAAGTCATCTTTAATTCGACATTACCAAAGAATTGCAGCAAAAAGTATACAACCACCCTGACTTTAAATAGAACAGAGTTGGCACTACTCTGTTAGGCATTTTTATTCATTTTACATTATTTCCTTCAAGCATTCACACAATTCCAAGATGCTACATTAATCCTATTAAAGGCTTACTCCAGCCATGGTAAATCATCTACTTACCTGTAATAATTTGTTCGTATATCTGGCCTTGCTGTTTTTTCCAAAACACTTTGGTCTATTTGAGCGAAATGAACTAACAAACAGATGTAATAATAAACTATGTAATCATTGATTCTTCTTGACAGGAGATGGTTGAAAGTAATAACATTTCCTTGTCCCATTTTCTGTCTTTGTTGACATTGAGAGATCCCGGGGGACAGCGGCTATATTGATTCAAAGTTGGGCAGGAGCCGTTCCCATATATTACCAATCAATAACACTTGATCTAAGTTGAAATTGCCCAGCTCTTCACTACTTCTTCTTCTTTGAATGATGGCAGATCACAACAGAATAATGTTAGCTAGCATATACTGCCACCCACTGTATCTGGAGTACGCATATTCACAGAGAGTACACACAGTTTTACTGTCTCCGCCCACTGTAGTTTCAATCACTCGCAGGTGACGTCATTTCAGAACGCATTGAAATGTTTTTTTTGTAATAGGGTATTGTGAAAACGACTTGTAAAACGATTTTGAGGTGTTTATGGGCTGGAATGTCCCTTTAAGGCTATGTGCATCTTTAGTCGGTCGTACGTGCAACGTTATTGGGAAACCGGGCCCAGGTTTGTTAAATATGTTATCTCCTGGTTTGTAAAAAGCAATGCAATACTTCACAAAACTTTTGAAAGTCTTCTCGTCTAATTTCTCATCAAAACGCATAATCTCTCTGAAGACGTTATGTGGCATGGTCTCTCTGAAAATTTGCCAAATAAAACTGTCTAAAAATGACAGATTTCTAGAAGATAAACACATGTATGTATATCATTCTCATCCATAACATAAGCCAAATATTGTGGTCTAAATATGACTACTATTAGTCGCCAGTGTCATCTTTCAGACAACAATATTCTAAAAGTTGAGGTAAGTTTTATGCTCCATTTCTATGTGCATATACCTCACTATTGAAGACCACACAATTATTGAAAACAATGTGTCATTCTGTATAGCATAATGAATTGCATATAATGAATTGGCTATGTTAATTTAGATGGCAATGCTTATTACATAGTGTTGACTTACTGTGCTATTGTGTGATTGTAGTGCATAATCTTCTCAGTGCTTTCCCACCTTCATCACTGTTCTGGAGAGCTCCACTGGTGTGTTGTTTTGCACACAGTGGTGCAGCTCTGTCTCTGTGTTTTCATAGTTACCAAAAATATTGTTTTCTTTTCCATCACGTTGTCTGCCAGGCAAAGTCATGTGATGAAGTTGTCAGTGGTCACATTTCTGCATTTGCTTATGAAAGGCTCCATAATTCTCAAACCTGTCTGGTTTGTTTGCCATGAATTGAGTAAAACGGCATCAAGCTTTTGTTGGGACAGTTGCTCATCAACAATTATGTTATCTCCTGGTTTATAAGAAGGAATGCAGTACTTCACAAAACCCTTGAAAGAGTAGTCCTCTTGTCTCCATTTCATCAAAACGCCGGTGTCGCATAATCTCTCTGAAGCAGTTATGTGGCATGTTATCTCGGAAAATAAGTCAAATAAAATTGTATAAAAAACGGCAGAATTTTAGAAGAATATTATTATATACAAACGAGTAAACACACTTTTAGTAGTAATTAACAAAGTTTACTTTTAATCACCCTGTCCTTCATCAACATTACATCTCTGTGTTGCTATTTTCTTTCAAATTCAAAAGAAGCCACTCATGTGTCGCCCATGTCATTCAGGCCTGGGTAACACAATGTGTACCAATTGACCCATGACTGGCGGTTTAGGTGGGAATTAGTAATAAAAAACAGGTAAATAGTGTTGAAAAAAAAATCTGTTTGTGATTTGAAAATGGGACAATGTAAAATACACATATTTAGGAAAAGTCAAGGATGTCAGTGTCTGTAGCTTTATAAATAACACATTTATTTTAATTAACAAACTCAATAGTAAAATGACTTCTTGTGCTTTGGCAGTTCTAGTGTTAACTTCCTGGTAAGTGATTAATTAGTATTTCCATTGACTTTAAACTATAACTTTACAATTTTTGTTAAGTGTACATTAAAATACCTTGAGTGGTGAGCATATAAGAAAATAGGATATGAATAGTGAGTGTACTGTAGTCATAGTTGATGAAATGCTAAGTAGATGCAAAGTGATGAGCAATGTTTTATGTGCAGTGTAGTGCAACAGTCTAGGGAATTTCTCATAAACAGATCTTGATCGGATTAATGGAATAAATATGTTTTTAAGGGCATCATTAAGTACTGAAACAACCCTTATGGGTATGATGCAAGGTTGCTCTGTCTGAGGAACAAATTTCTTTTTTGACCAATTGTCATGATACATGTTTTCCTTCCCCACGTTTGAAACCATGATGATGCGTTCATTCCATGATTTACAGATTCTACTCAAGATCAGTTACTGAGTATTTCCCTAGACTTTGTGGCTGCTGGCCATCTGTGAAACGAAATGGGAATAAAGATGACCTGGAACATGCCCAGCCAGACACTTTGTTTGTGTCATGGTTAGCGTAGGTGTTGTGATAAGAGGGGGAAACATAGGCAGTAGATCGTAGTTGTTCATCATTTATTGTTGACATAGTGGTAACACAGCTTCCACAATCCGGGAACACAGAGACTTCAGCAAACGCTTATCAAACAGACCTAGTTACTAAACCACGTACTCTTAACAGCGGTACGCACGCTGGCTAATGTCTAGGTAAACAGAGAATGTAGAAACATACACAGCTAACAC
>JACXGM010012645.1:0-23790 GCA_016801145.1 Umbra pygmaea
TATAAGCTAGAGATAATATTAAAATGGCACAGGTAATTGGTCTCAACATTTGGTCACGGTTAGGTTAGGTAAGGATTGGGATGGGTGTGGAGTGTAGGGGGCAATAATAATAAAAACAAAAAAGTGGGATTGGAAATGATGCACAATATAGAACAATGACGACCCTGTTGTCAAATACTGAAGCTGACCTTTCCCCCCCAAAAAAAAAAAAAAAAGTATCTTAATGTGCTACATGAAGTAGTGGTCCACAATTGCTCCAAATGGGCTGCAACCTTCTACAGGAAAAGGCTCAGTGCTGTTATCCACTCCAGGATTCATAAAAAATCCATTATGATAACAGTTTTTTATTTAACAATTACAAATATATGCACCCCTAAAGTTTCAGCACACATTGAATCATTGTTAGTTATGTTTACTTTTTGCATTCAATTTTGGTTAATTTCATAAAGGGTGCCACTCTTTCTATAATTGTATGTCAAGCCGATGATCATGATTTTAAAGTGTTAATGCACAATAATGTACATAAATAATAAAAATGTAGACTGCTCACCGGAACTTGTAGTCCGAGTACCTCATTTGGTGGGCCCTCAACTTGGACACCAGGATTTTTATAATGTGGATGAAGATCAAGAAGTTTATCTGTAACCAAGAGGAAGTTAAAAGGTTTTAAATCAATTACAATTTATTAAAACAAAACAAGGTTTTAGCGTGTCGCAATTCATAAGGAAGTCAGAAATTCAGGTCACAAAGTGTATTCAAAACCAATTAATGAACTCAGAAGTCATTTTATGAAGTGTACCTGTAAACAACACAAATTCAGTGAGTCAGATCAGAAAGTGAATCTGTAAACCAAAAGTAATGCCAATAGTGAAATCCAGAAGCATGACATGTTACCAGTAAGAAGTCAGAAACATGACTTAGTGATAAGAACTCAACACACAAAACATCACAAAAGGAAAAATTGGCAAATATTAGTGTTTAGTTCAAACAAATGCACTAAAAAACAGGTTTTAACATAAGAATCTAAAGAATACCATTAAAAGGCCTCCATATGCAATTGACCTGACTCACACAATTAATACATGTTGGTACAGCACTTTTACATATTATCATTGGTGTCACACATGTGGATGTTGAAATATATTTTTTAAGTTTATTAGTTAACATCAAATTATACTAACTCAATCAGGAATAACTCAAATGAAAAATACACTTTAATATTCCATAGTGACACAGTTGTCTACTGTAAGTCACAGCTTTGCTATACAGTTGTTTAATTGTAGCCAGGTGTATTGTTAGCAGCAAACAGTCAATGCCCGTGGATCCAGGGGTGAAGATTGGACAAGACTGCCAGTTCTCTAGATACTCTTTTTGGTTGGTCAGACCCTTTCAAGCTCAATTTTGGTTAAGTAATAATGAATCTGACAATTACCAAATGTGTAGTGGAGTGAGAAATTGTGTTTTAGTATGAAAATGCATCTAAGCTGTTGGCTGGTGTCTTGCCTGAATTTCTCACCCTATCAGCACAGATTGTTTCCTCTGAGGAGCTGACACCCAGGAGGGGTCGATGCAAAAAAAACAAAGAACCACACTGACACAGAGGGTGGAGAGGAATTAAATCAACCACTTAAAACAGGACAGTCACTGGATCGATTACATTAGTGTTTGTTCTCTTTACGAGTATACCATAAAGGGAGGAATTATGAAATATGCTTCAATGTTCCTAATGTAATGATTCACTCTAAAGGTAGCTACTTAGCTGGCTGACCAGGATATCTGAGACAATCCAATGAGACAAATGTCTCCCCCCTGATGGGACACATTAGAATTAATGTTATTTTCGGACAGCCTGTTCTTTTGTCTTAATTGTGTTAGCGCCACATTTGCTACCAAATTCCTGGGAATTATTTCATTAATTTAAATGTGACAATATGTTTTTCAGCCAGAAGTAAGTGATCCTATTTGACATCAAGAGGGGGTGGGCGCTACCTGACCGTGGAGGATAAAATGTCTTGTTTAAGTCAGTTCAAAGAGTCAATCGCAACCAATGCTCCTGGCATATATTCTAGTTTCCATAGCCATGATGTTAAGATAGCTTTTACTTATACTACATAGTCAAATTTAACTGAAATAAAGAGAACATTAGACCAACATATATTCCTGGTATGTAATGTGTGATTACTTGTCTAGCTGATGTATTGTTTTTTATGGCTTATTGGAATAAAGGTTATTACTAAGCTCTGTAGCGACATCCCACGTTGTTCTCCTTTATTCTTTGGTGGGGATTATTGGGGAAACGTTAGTGTAATACCGGCCTGCCCTAAACAGCTCAAATTCATTAGGCCGGTCATGTTTCCGACAAGACAATTGGTAAAAACAACTTCTCAGCGCTTTCGATAATTCCTAACTCGGCCACCGTAAGTGTCTGAAAATGAGTACAGTGACGTCGCTACAGCTCGATTCGAAGGAGGTGTTCCGTTGATTTCCAGATCTTTATTTATCCCGTTTTATTCTCCAATTGACTCAATTCAAAGATTGACTTCATTCAAAACTAACAGTTTGTAGTTGTGACTGTCGTGTCAGACACATGATCGGAACAATGCTTTTGAGCAACGTTTCAATAGTCTGGGTGTCCAAACTCGATTTCCCTGGTTCGAGACTGCCCCCTAGCTGATCTCTGAGGCCAGCTATAGATAAAATTCAGTGTCCAACAACTGTCTTCGACTACATCACTGCCATTTCTTGGCAGTCGCGAGGTTGCTCCCTAGCTGTTGTCTGAGGCTGCTGTACACAGGACTCAGCGTTGAAGGACTCTCTTTGACTACATAGTGGCTATTACACTTTTTGGTTTGTGACGATAGACAAGCTACCTATCCATATGCACACCACAGCGGATTCTTGGCCTTGCATACATTGCATACTTACAATGAATAATATGGAGTCAGATATATCGATATTAAGTTATCAACAAGGTAAATTTGATTTTCACTACTCTCTGTAACAATCCTATTATCTATCTCAGCACATTCTCCACAGCAGGAAAAAGGGAATATTAATACTCTCTTTTCCAACCCAACACAAATTTTTTATTAAACAAATTCAGGCAGGCCTTTTTCAGTTTCATTCTGTCTGAAGTTTTGTAGTGGGGAATGAATACACTTTGAGATGGAATGGCATGGAAAATATATAATATGTTGCAGCAAACATGTTGAGGGACACATTAAAAGTACAAAATCTGCTGAATTTATTTAAAACTGAATGGCTGTGATATATAGCAAAGTGAGCAGCGTTTTGTTGTCATGGATACCAAAAGAACAAAGCAGGAACTGGCCCCACCCTCAATGTCTCTGTGATCCCTCAAACACAGGAATTGCTGTGACCTACAGACACAGCCAAGACTAGTTGGAAAATATGCTGACTTGACGTGTAATGAACACAGGCCATGGCACAAATGCCACCCTACTACCTTTGCTAAATGGGATGCCTAGGGCTGTGCTTAAAAGTTGTACACTAGGGGATTGGTTGCTGACCGTGTGTAGTGTGACGGCCAGTGTGACAAATTGGACTCTGGTTAAAACCCAGCTTTGACCGTATAAACAGTCTTTCATTAGCACTTGTGGTAGGGAATTCGGGAGGTAGGAATCTGGATGTGGACATTATAGGTAGCACCAAAAAGTATTCAGAGGAAAGACACACTTGAAAGCTGACATAGCCATTCAACTGTATGTAGACGGCTCTGACCTTCCAAGTGTAAGCCCCCAATAACACAATGGGTGTTTGTGGTAGAGAGGAAGAAATGGATTAAATCAACAAAAGAAAACAGCCAAACAAGGAAACGTTCTAGGAAACTCTAATGTACAGTGATAATTTATCATATACGTGTTTACCTGGAATTCCATACAGAAATATGCTAAATGTGACCAGATTTTATGAAACTGGGCCGAAGGCATACATTGTAAGCTTTCAGGAGAGCAATGCATTTTTCAAGGAATGTCACCTAATGTAAACTTTAATTTCAACTGAAATAACAAAGCTATTCTCCAGTGTTAAATTAACACCTGACGGTTAAAAATAGACTTATATATAAACATTGAGTGTTAAAAGTGATTTGGTGTAAACATTTTTCTACTCCATCTCCGTGGATCTCATGACCCGTGGAGCGTGACTGTCACAGTGGTAGGAACGAGAGATTGGTGTGAGCACTATGATATTTTATCCCAGCTGATGGTCTTTAGTTTTGATTAGGAGGACATTTAATGATCCTTCACCAACACAGTGGTGTTGGTCATTATACATATACAGTATGTTGTCTCTGCCGTTCAATTTAGCTAGAATATTTACTATGTAGGCGTCTTAGAATACCTACTGCCTTGCATGGCAAGTTCTGTTGTATACCTATAACAAGGTATGATCTTTATTTTGGGCATCACTTTCACCCTTCTACTCGTAATGATTATGATAATGCTCAAAACAATTATTAACACTGACAGTGTTTATTTAATACTGGAGAACTTGCTGTTTAGGGAGTGGAATAAAACAGGAAAATCCAACACACGCACACAGGCTCAAAGTGCCAACTTATGTTGCATCATGGTATGTGAAAGGGTGGACAATGAAAATTAACTATAAATGTTAACATCATAATCATCCTGTCAGGAATAGTGATGCAGACTCCATGAGATTAAAAATACGTAGAAAGAATAAGAACATAAGAGTACTTACCACGACTGCAAGTAGTATGGGTGATCTTATAATCCACCAGTAGTGCATGTTGATGTTCTGCTCCCAGCACCTATCGGAAAGAAGCAGCAGCACAACACTGATGAACACAACAACCAACACAGTACATGTTTTATTTAGCACAACACTGAACATACAAATATCTTCATCTCATTATACATTTTTTTAAGACTTGTTATAATGTACAATACCTGCAATCACGTTTTGCCGCTACACTCTTAGAAGTGTTGTGTAAAAAAAGTATTAAAATAAATCTACCCATAATGTGTTGTTTTAACAAATGTTGGTGTCAGAATGAACACATCTTTGTGTGGACTTACCTACATTCTACATTTACATTTTAGTAATTTAGCAGACACTTATCCAGAGGGACTTAGTAGTAGTAAGTACAGGGACATCCCCAAGGAGCAATCTTGGGTTAAAGGCCTTGCTCAAGGAAACAGAAACATTTTGGCACAGTCAGGAACCAAACTGGCAACCTCCCTGACAGATCGTGGGTATTAAAGTCACTTATACAACCCTGAGCTGATTTGCTAGATGTGTTCGAATTTAACACAACATGTTGTTTTCAACACATCTCTTTTTAGAATGTAGGTTTTATGAATAAATATGTTGTATTTATATTAGTAGTTGCAGTAGTAAGTGTGTACACTAGTACTTCCCATGTATTTGTAGTAGTAAGTAGTATATTAGTAGTTGTAGTAATGGATAGGTCTGTAGTATCTGTAGTAACATAGTATCTTTGTGTAGAATGGGGCAATGTCAGGAAGCCAGAGAAACATGAAAGACAGTTATGGACAGCCATTGTAGTTTATGCTATTTTAAGTGGTGAGGTAGGGACAGGAAGCCAGGAAGAATACACCTATTCCTCATGTAAGTGAGTTATAAGGACATGAGTTTACCCCGGGCACTGAATTGTCTAAAAGCTGAAAAGAAAACTGTTGTCACTCCAGGGACCATGGACACAGAACAGAACCAATGCTCTATATATAGGTGTTATATAACCACAGTTTTGACCACACAACACTCTTGGCTAGTAACTGCTAGGTTCCCAACAGAAATGTATGTATATATTATCATTTATATTAGTATATTGTAGAGTTTATCGTGTTGTACATTATAAAACAGTATAGTAGTATGTTAAATGGTGTGTATAGCAGTGAGTTTTGTGTCGTGTATATAGCATTGTGTAGAGCATTGTGTATAAAGTAGAAGCATGTTTAGTGTGTATAACAGTATGTTTAGAATTGTATAGAAGAGTGTGTATATTAAACAGTGGCACAAAATAGTTTGTGAAACCTTTCCAATTACCTGGAGATTTGGATAAATAATAGACAAACTGTCTGCTTAACCTTTTAGGGATCACCCCCTGACTGTCAAATTCCACCTAAATAAACTATGTAAAATTTATTTTGAATAAATGTACACTGAAAAGGGCACAAGATGAATTAAGAAAATGCATACTTTTTTCGGCTGGTATTTTTCTACATCCTGTTTGAAAGACAACTACAAAGTCATATATTGAGATAGGGTCCTGGAAACACTTCTAATCATGTCCCTCAGAGTACAAAAACAAATGTCTAAAATCTTTGAATGATAGACTGAACAGCCAATGAGCTATAGCGTCATTTGTAAAAGTATATTTTCACAAAAAACACCTTGTTCACATTTTCATCCGGGTCATGAGACAGACTACCAATCTCTTCTTTCAAATGTCTCTATCATACAATAGTTAATATGGATGACTTTGGTCATTTATAACATCTGTTTCATTTGGATGACGAGTTTTGATGTTACAGACACGTCTAACAGCTAAGACACATTTCATAAACAAAGGCATTTGGTTGTTTCCAAATACATTCTGTAACATTGCGGTCCTAAAATTGTCATTTATTTACATGATGGATTTCACCTGGGAAAATTATGCTCTATATCATTACAGGGTTTATTTGATGACAAAAAAAATGATTTTCAACTGTAAGTACTATATTTTTAGTACAATATGTTATTTCATCAATGTGGTTTGCTATATTGCTAAGTAGCTGCTAGCATAATAATTGCTTTGTTTTGATTGCACGTCCTTCACATTATCACTCGCAATGTTTTTGTTTTTAAAGCTATTGTAAAATGGACATTTGCTAAAATCGTGAGGTTTTAAGCTTTGTAAATATATGTAACATGTACAGTGGGGAGAACAAGAATTTGATACTCTGCAGACTTTGCAGGTTTTCCTACTTACAAAGAATGTAGAGGTCTGTAATTTTCATCATAGGTACACTTCAACTGTGAGAGATGGAATCTAAAACAAAAATCCAGAATATCACATTGTATGCTTTTTAAATTAATTTAATTAAATAATTAATTTGTATTGTATTGCATGACATGAGTATTTGATCACCTACCAACCATTAAGAAATTCCAGCTCTCACAGACCTGGTGAGTTTTTAAGAAGCCCTCCTGTTCTCCACTCATTACCTGTATTAACTGCACCTGTTTGAACTTGTTACCTGTATAAAAGACACCTGTCCACACACTGAATAAAACAGACTCCAAACTCTCCACAATGGCCAAGACCAGAGAGCTGTGTAAGGACATCAGAGATAAAATTGTAGACCTGCACAAGGCTGGGATGGGCTACAGGACAATAGGCAAGCAAATTGGTGAGAAGGCAACAACTGTTGGCGCAATTATTAGAAAAAGGAAGTTCAAGATGATGGTCAATCTCCTTCAGTCTGGGGCCCCATGCAAGATCTCAACTCGTGGGGCATCAATGATCATGACGAAGGTGAGGGATGAGCCCAGAACTACACGGCAGGACCTGGTCAATGACCTGAAGAGAGCTGGGACCACAGTCTCAATGAAAACCATTAGTAACACACTACGCTGTCATGGATTTAAATCCTGCAGCGCACGCTAGGTCCCCCTGCTCAAGCCAGCGCATGTCCAGGCCCGTCTGAAGTTTGCCAATGACCATCTGGATGAACCAGAGAGTAGGTCATGTGGTGTGATGAGACTAAAGTAGAGCTTTGTGGTCTAAACTCAACTCGCCGTGTTTGGAGGAAGAAGGATGAGTACAACCCCAAGAACACCATCCCAACCGTGACGCATGGAGGTGGAAACATCCTTCTTTGGGGATGCTTTTCTGCAAAGGGGACAGGTCAACTGCACCATATTGAGGGGAGGATGGATGGGGCCATGTATCACAAGATCTTGGCCAACAAACTCCTTCCCTCAGTAAGAGCATTGAAGATGGGTCCTGACTGTGCTAAAACACACAGCCAGGGCAAATAAGGAGTGGCTCTTTAAGAAGCATGTCAAAGTCCTGGAGTGGCCTAGTCAGTCTCCAGACCTAAACCTAATAGAAAATCTTTGGAAGAAGCTGAAAGTCTGTACTGCCCAGCGACAGCCCCGAAACCCGAAGGATCTGGAGAAGGACTGTATGGAGGAGTGGACCAAAATCCCTGCTGCAGTGTGTGCAAACCTGGTCAAGGACTACAGGAAACGAATGATCGCTGTAATTGAAAGGTTTTTGTACCAAATATTGAGTTCTGTTTTTCTGATGTATCAAATACTTATGTCCTGCAATAAAATGCAAAATCATACAATGTGATTTTCTGGATTTTTGTCTTGGATTCCGTCTGTCACAGTTGAAGTGTACCTATGATAAAAATTACAGACCTCTACATGCTTTGTAAGTAGGAAAACCTGCAAAATCTGCAGTGCATCAAATACGTGTTCTCCCCACTGTATATATCGCCTTCAAATTGAAGTTGTGAGCAGTAATTCTAGTCTACCATTAAAATCGACTTTGTTTAAAAGGTACACAGCTCACAATATTAGTCGTAATGTTTTTTACTTTCATAGCTATTGTAAAATGGAGACATTAGCTAGACTCCTAAAATCTTAACCTTTCTGGACATATAAGACATATATATATATATATAACTTAGAAATTGCGTCGTGAGCTGTTTTTGTAATCCACCTTTTATTTTATTTTAGGCGAATGTACTGTATACAAGGCACGTAGCTCACATTATGAGGTGTAATGTTTATTTTTGTTACAGCTATTGTAAATTGGAAGAATTTGCTAGATTCCTAAGATTTTAAGCTTTCTGTAGATATATGACCAGAGATGCCACAGGTTAGTGTAATAGATTAATTTTCTGGGCTGAGTTCATAACTTATGGGAAGTTCCTGAGTACGACGCTAATGACCAGGAAAACCCATCTTTGCAGGACAGGTAGAGGAGCAACAATGCTGAACTTTCTTCATTCATAGACAGTTTGTCTTTTAGAGATAGTTGTGTAAACCTTTCCAGCTTAATGCAAGTTAACAATTATTAATCTTAAGTCTTATAAGATCTTGAAAATACAAGGCATGGATGACATGAGGCAATACTACTCATTACTACTCATACTCAATTTGTGAGTGTTTTTTTTTAAGAGCATGGCAGCTCTAGCTAACTTCTCCAATATTGTTTCATAGATTGGACTCCAGGTAAGTTAACTACTGACTTCAATTGACTTTTGGAAGTCATTAGCCTAGAGTTCACCCTGCACTGTGAATGATGAAATTATGTATTTAATATAGACAAGACAAATACAATGATTTGTGATCAATTTATGCAGAAATGCAGAGTTTTTCATGTCACTTTAAGTTCATTCTCCAACTATATTTCTGGGTTTTAGCAGCATAAATGCTTTCTCTGCAACAATATACAATCTTAAAAAAAGAATCCCAAAAGGGTTCTTTACTTGTTCCCAAAGGGGAACCATTTTTATGGTTCCAAGAAGTACACTTTTTGGATCCAGAGAGAACCCTTTTTGGTTACATATGCATGATACTACAGAATTCTTAATGTATCCCAAAAGGGTTCCATGTCACCAAAAAGGGATCTTATTGGAATCAAAAAGGGAGATTCTTGGAATCATAAAAGGGATCTCCTATGAGGACAAATGAAGATCCCTTTTTGGATGATTTTTAAGAGTGTGGCATGCTAATGGGAGTAAATCCTTATTGACGGTGACATCCAACTACACATTTAATCACTAACTAGCAACAAGATGATGTTTTAAGTTTGTATGTTATTTTAACCAAGGCTACGGACGTGCAGATGAGAAACCCTTGGGATTCATATAAACTCATTCTGTATTTCTACCCCTGGATAATTCCAACACAGAAAATATAGTTTTTAACACACTGAAAGGAAAAGACAAACAAAAACACTAAGCTCAAACTTACCCTTGATTCTCATACATGTATTTCACTGTCAACCAGGGAAAAAGGAATATCAGTGGAGCACCTTGAGAAAGATCAAACTAAAAGTTACTCAGTGACAGAGACACACAAACAAAACATTCATTATTCAGTGTGAACTAAAGAATAAAGCACAACAAAAAATACAAAGCACAACGACACACACCCACCCACATATTGTCCCCCTCCTCACCCCAGCCGATGCACAGGTAGATGTTAAAATAGTTTCTCTCTGTGAAGACGGTGATGACCAGCAGGTTGTGGAGGTAGATACCTTCAACCAGCAACCAATAGCTGTTAGCCATGATGCTGTATTGCATCATCAAGATAGCGATACGACACCCTACCTCGGTCTATAACACAAGACACAACAATTACATACAGTAATTCAATGTTATGTCATGTATGCAATATTGCGTTTCAGGTACTGAATGCTGAAACTAAAAACAGCAGAGTGTAGCACAGCAAGCAGCCAACATGGTCTCCCAAATTCTCTTCCACAAAAGGTAACAGTCAATGTTGTCATATTGTCCACCACTAAAGATGCGTCAACCCCCCGGGCCCCTTGTAAATTACAGTATTGCAATGGTCATCCCAATCTTCTGACCAAAAACCCATTAGAATGTGCTTAAGAAATAAGTCTACATGTAAACACCTTGGACACTAAAGGATCTGAATATATTTAACATTGATAAATAGACTCAAATCTTGTATGTTCTTCCATGTCATTATAAATTATAAAGTTTTTATAATTTCATTGCTATTGTCTTGGCAGGAAAAGTGTGCACAAAGGAATAAAGGCTAGAGTGCCGTGCAAAAGTATTCGGCCCCCTTGAACTTTGACCTTTTGCCACATGTCAGGCTTCAAACATAAAGATATGAAACTGTAATATTTTGTGAAGAATCAACAACAAGTGGGACACAATCATGAAGTGGAACGAAATATATTGGATATTTCAAACTTTAACAAATAAACTGAAAAATTGGGCGTGCAAAATTAAGTTAATACTTTGTAGCGCCACCTTTTGCTGCGATTACAGCTGTAAGTCGCTTGGGGTATGTCTCTATCAGTTTTGCACATCGAGAGACCGAAATCTTTGCCCATTCCTCCTTGCAAAACAGCTCGAGCTCAGTGAGGTTGGATGGAGAGGGTTTGTGAACAGCAGTTCAGTTCTTTCCACAGATTCTCGATTGGATTCAGGTCTGGACTTTGACTTGGCCATTCTAACACCTGGATATGTTTATTTGTGAACCATTCCATTGTAGATTTTGCTTTATGTTTTGGATCATTGTCTTGTTGGAAGACAAATCTCAGTCCCAGTCTCAGGTCTTTTGCAGACTCCATCAGGTTTTCTTACAGAATGGTCCTGTATTTGGCTCCATCCATCTTCCCATTCATTTTGGCCATCTTCCCTGTCCCTGCTGAAGAAAAGCAGGCCCAAACCATGATGCTGCCACCACCATGTTTGACAGTGGGGATTGTGTGTTCAGGGTGATGAGCTGTGTTGCTTGTACACCAAACATAACGTTTTGCATTGTTGCCAAAAAATTCCATTTTGGTTTCATCTGACCAGAGCACCGTCTTCCACATGTTTGGCGTGTCTCCCAGGTGGCTTGTGGCAAACTTTAAACAACACTTATCGATATCTTTCAGAAATGTGGCAAAATTTTGAAATGTTCAAGGGGGCCGAATACTTTCGCAAGGCACTGTAATTTATGGAGGACCAAGTCTGCCAAAATAGGAAATAAATAAATATATGCATCAATAAAAATATTTATTCATAGAAATATACAATTATATATTTATTAATCAATATTATTTTCCTATTTATTTTTTCCGTGACAATATAAAAATAAATATATACAGAAATAAATTTATTTATTTCCATATTCTTTTATTTCTGTATTTATTTATGCATTTCCACATCCTTAAGCTAATTAGGAGGCTGTCACTCAAAGTATGTCATGGTGTCACTTTTTTCCCATTGGTTGATCAGTATCACAGCAACAGACGTAGAAAGTCACTACTACTGAGTTTAGGCAAGTCTATTCGCACTATTTCAACTCTTTCAATTTGTCTGGCAAACCTATCCACTACACACCCAATAGGGGTGGGCAGATCGATCCAAAAATATAGAAACTATATTTTGTTTTTGAAGATTGATTCTGGCGTTAATAGGATCATATACCAATTTCTCTCTTCTACTTAGCCCACCCATTTCATCAAAGAATAGAACTGCCAGTGAAATATTACATTGCCGTGAACACACAAACAAACACACACAAACACACCTACAGAAACTCAGAGATTGACGGAGCGAGAGAGCAAGCTACGGTAGTTAACGGGTGACACCGAAGCCACAAAAAAATGCAACAAGTTGGCACAGTTAGCAGGATTGTCTGTTTGAGACATTGCATCTTTTTTTGGTTGGTGAAAGAATTCTTTATCCTACAAACCAACCCTGTGTCCTTCCCAGCTGCGTTGTTTACATTCACAGTCTGTTCCTAACTCCCGCTCTTGGCTTGCTTGCTATGATTGAACGATTAAGTCCCGCCCCCT
Organism: Umbra pygmaea; assembly: GCA_016801145.1. NCBI lineage: Eukaryota > Metazoa > Chordata > Actinopteri > Esociformes > Umbridae > Umbra > Umbra pygmaea. The sequence continues at coordinate 12,557 of JACXGM010012645.1, forward strand.
CATTAGCTTAAGGATGCAGAAATACAGAATTTTATGGAAATAAATTAATATAAAAACAAATAAATGATCACAGAAATAAATAAGGAAATAATATTGATTAATAAATGTATAATTTTATAATTTTTATGTATAATTTTATGTATAAATATTTTTATTTATGCATATATTCATTTATTTATTTCTTATTTTGGTCAACTTGGTCCTCCATACTAATAATCCAGAAACTTTTTTAAAAATATGTACATTTTAGCATGTTTTTTACTTTTATTTCTTGTAATTTCTTTATAATTTAGATTAGATTAATATAATTAAATGTAACATCAAGCTGAGAGAGAAAAATAAAATGTTACTTATATTTTTAAATATTTTAAAAAATATGGAGATGACGTATTCATGACAAAATCTATCATGCTTGCTTTCCGAAAATGTTCAAACACTTAACTTACACAGAACGGAGTCCAGCTAAATGCCTTGCTATCAACACCTTGTTAGAAAGAACCCCATCATTATCTTGATGCTGAGAGAAGTGTAATCCCACAGAGAAAAGAACATTTGAAAGCTGTCTTTTTCAATGTCTATTCAACAACTTTCCACTCAAATTAATGTATTATGAGTTAATAACAATTTGTAGTCGTAATATTATGTATAGGTATTAATTCTGACTGGTTATGTGTTAAACGTTTGAAGGACAAAGAGAATATGTTTCACCCATGTTGACTGTGTTCCCCATTTGTCATTGCATATGTTTTTGTGAGTAAGTGAGCTGGCTAGCTAGCATACATCTTGTGTACATGCTTATTGTGTGATATTTGTGATGTAAAATTAAAACATTGGAGACATAATATTGCCAAATCTATACCAACTGGAGCTAGCTAAGTGGTATAGCTCTTGATCAACTTCAGGGAAATTAGTGACCAATTGTATCATAACAGGATAGGATGAATACTAGAGGTCACTTAAACTGGATGTAGCAAAGGTAAGGTCAGAGCTGAATAGCATTTAGTGTATATTGTTTGTGTATATACAGTACTTGGATGAACGTGATGTAAAATGAAAACATCTGTGACAGAATATTTCCAAATCTGTACCAACTGGAGCTAGGTCGGTGGTATTGCTCTTGACTGACTTAGTGACCGATTGAATCGCTACAGGATAGGGTGAATGGCTAACTACAGAAAAGGAAGCAGGAAGTGAAAGACAAAATAACATTTCTGCACTAAAACAAGATATTATTAATTGTTAAAAAAAGAGGTAGCTTGGGAAATAGTGACATTTGTACATAGTGTTTTATTTACTTGTGTATGTCCCCCAAAACTTGTCACACTGGTTCTCAAGACCTGGGGGCATGCTAATATGTTTTTTATAGTGATTATGGTTTACATGTATTTTACAATAGTTAACTACAATTTTTATTTTGGCTCTATATGACATCATGCATGAAATTCATTGTCTAAACACTAGAACCGCCAGGCCTTCCACACTACCTATAACCGCCAAATTCTGCCGCCAATCGGTGACATTAACATAGGAATCATCCTCATTAAAAACCGCATTCTCCTCCGCAGCCTCCAGCCAAGCCATCACTGCATCCAGTGATTAAGAGCATCACCCCATTGTGTTTTATTAACCATAAGTAATAAGGCCTCAAGATTTTTGTTGTTGTTGAATGTATTTTATTACAGTAGAATATGAAAACAAATATATTTATACATATATTTTATCATTTGTAGAATTAGAATTCTTAAGTCTAAATAATGAAAATTTGAAATTAGATAAATTGTTTCATTATTTTTATTTCCTGCACTTACCAGTAGGCTAGTGCTGGGCGGTATACCGGTTCACACTGAATACCGGTATTTATTTTCGACATGATATAAATTTTTTATATACCGCCATACCGCTGTATTTGAATAAACAACGTCCGGTACGCTGCGCCGTGTAACAGTGCTGAATACATTGTATTCCAACCTGGAAGTATATATCCTTTCTAGGTTTCTATGCTGTATATTTTAAATTTGGATGTGATGAGTTAAAGAGAGAAACTCTGAAGAGAATATACAATATGTGCCATTCCATAGGATATAATATATAGAATACAATTTATTTTGTATCCCACTTTAGGAAAAGCTAGTCTAAATCAACAGTATAGAATAAAAATAATGACTGCAGTAATCGTGTGTAAAATACTTTCTATATAGCGCGCCTCCGAACCATTTGTAAAAACGTGCATATCACGCGAAGTATTTTTGCTAAAATACAGTAGGCTACTAGTGTGGAATTATTATACAATATTCACTCATCATGACAGTAAAATAGACCACCCTAAGTCAATCTACGGCATAATCCTCTCTCAAACTGTAGAAAATGCTGGGAACACTTGATTATGCATGAAAAAACAAATATTGTGAAACCGGTAGAATTTTGACAAATACCATGATATACATTTTTGGTCATACCGCACAGCCCTGTAGGCTATATTTCTTATTATTATTTTTACAATTTTTGGTTCTGCCTCCTAAGATAACTCCTGGTCAATCAAAGCTTTAAATGTTTAAAAAAGATTTTCAACTACCATATTCAGAGCAAATGTGTTTTGGGATCTGCATTACAACACTGAAAATGTAAATCATCTTTATTTCAATTCTAATCACATAAACCTCTTTGCCAAAATTTTGAAACATCATCAATGCTGTGTAATAATAGGCTACATAGAGTATATATGTTTATAATGTGATTATATCATTACTATGTAAATAAAAAAAATAGCAAAAAAAATGTAGGGCTCTTTTGATCTGGGCCGCGGGGATGTGCCAGACAAGATAGAAATTTGAATTGCTTCTTTGCAATCCAACAGAAATTCACAAACAACCTAAATAATTATAAAAGTACATCCATACACGAAAAATATAAGTTCATGTAGCCTAGTGCCATACTATGTCTGAGCTGGTGAAGAACAATATTTCCCTGCTCACCTGAATATTATCATACATTCATACAGCAGAAGTGGCAATCCTCAGGCAGATTTCAAATAGACTCATCTGATTCTCCCTCTCTCTGATGTAAAATGTAACAGTTTATAATATTTAATTGTAAATTCAATCCCAAATGTTATTTCATTACCTATTTTTTTAGTTAGTGTAATATATCCGACATGTAGAATAACATGAGTAAACGCGGCGACATTTGGCCAATTGTGATTTGAAAACTTCAGGATTATGACAGTAAACAATAAATATGTAATACAAATATTATTGAATTACTTATTTTGCTACAACATGAATACAACCTATGCTAAATGTTGAATTATGAGAAGCAGTGTCGTAGTTGTAAAATAATCAAAGCAAATTCTAAAACACATGATAGCCAGTCACTTCAATTATTACATTATATTGCAAAAACAAATGTAAAAAAATACTTTAGGACATGACACACATTATTTAGTTAATTCTCAGCCAGGGCTAAAGATCCTTTGTCTGAGGTTATTGTCCATTCAGCCATTGACAGCGTTCATTCAGTGAGAGGTGCTTAGCGCCTGGGTATCAGATAATTGGCTGGTTACCAACATTAAGATGCGTCTGATTTTGCTGGTTTTAGATGGGGCGCAGATGGCTCAGTGGGTAGGGAGTCAGACATGTAGTCAGAAGGTTGCCAGTTCGATTCCCGACTGAGCCAAATGTTGTTGTGTCCTTGGGCAAGACACCCTAATTTACCCTAATTGCTCCCAGGTTGTTGCTGTAAATAAGAAATTGTTCTTAGTCAACTTACCTGGTTAAATAAAGGTTAAATTAAAAAAAAAAATTATGGAATGAGGGGTAAAAAAAACAAGGAAATCGTCTATATATAGCTTTCTGTTTGAAATTAGGCATATTGGAAAATTACACATATTTAGGAAAAGTCAAGGAATGAGAAGGGTGTAGCTTTCAAAATCACAGATTGATTTTAATTACATACTCAAATGCCAGATGGCGTCATCGTTTGGTTGTTCTAGTGTTAAAAGGTTGGGTTTGACTTATATTGCAGCCAAGAGATTTTCTGAATTCAAAACTTCAAGGTACTTCAATGTAGGACACAAAGTAAGACCCTTGTAGAGGCCAAAATATCAACATAGTGTCGCGCAGACTTCAACCCCCTTAGACCTTAAAGGTTTCATTATATTTGAATGAATTTCCATATGCACTGTTGTCTTGATTTGCAGGTGTCTATGAGTAGGCTAAATTATTTTGAAACAACCAGTCTTGATTAAATGAGGAAATGGTGTTAGAAAACTAAACATTTATTTTCTGTAGGGTACACAGGTAATTGTGTTTGGTGGGGTAATTTAATGAAATTACATTTCCAATTTTTTTCCTTCGCTTGGTTTGAAAAACTCAATGTGGCCCTGAAGCAAAAACGTTTCCCACCTATTTGCTAGGGGGAAGGACTTTGTGGTATTGTTGAGCTTGTGGTGTTTCAACAGCAGACTGATACACAAGCAGCTGAGTCAAACAAAAACATCTCTCTTGGTTGTAAATGGCCATTATACTAATACTACATAAATCATATATGATAAAGCTTGTAAATACTATATTATGGAAATTATTTACAGTGGAATTTCCATTTAAAGGACATCACCCCATATAGCAATCCGGAGGTGCTGAGAGCTTCTCCCCGACATTTGTAGAAGACTGAGATATGTTTCACCCACACATGTTTGGCTAGAGAGAGCATCAGAATTCACATTTTGAGGGCAAAATCCTTTGTATCACGTATGTATCAATACAGCATGCATTGAAACGACTGTCAAGATGGAAGAATGAATGTAGGCATGTTTTCTGTCAGGGAAATAAGCATCCCTCTTATAGTGATTGCGCTACATGCCTTGGTTGTCTTAGATTTTTGAAGGTATAGCTTGTCTTTCTGTGATGTTTCTATCAGGCATTGTGTTGCTACACAGACAAGGTGGCATAGTTTTTCAGTATGTAAACTGTCTATGGCAGGCTTCCTGCTTTTTCCAAGACTCGCCCACACTGAGTCTTTCCTCACAACAACTTTACTGCCTAACACAATGTAAAAGGCTTCTTCTGCATCACTCTCCTGTCCCTGTGGTCTTCCATTTCCTCACTATGTTCCTCACAGTGGACACTAACAGCTTAAATCTCTGTGATAGCTTTTTGTAGCCTTCCCCTAAACCATAATGTTGAACAATCTTTGTTTTCAGGTCATTTGAGAGTTGTTTTGAGGCCACCATGTTGCCACTCTTCAGAGGAGAGTCAAAGAGAACAACAACTTGCAATTGGTAACTTTAAAGGTACAATATGTAATATCACTCAAAACAATAACAACATACATACTTTGCATTTAAAGCAAACATCACTATACATATATTATATATATTTCTTAGTTGTGTACTTACATTATCCTAAATGTTTCCACTAACTTTCAAATCCAGAGAAATTTGTAATATAATTCGAAGACACGGGACGTTTCATTTTGTCGCCCGTAAATGGCGTCATATAACCTGTGAATGCTCTAGTTGTTATAAGATCCAGGGAGCCGCCAAACATAACGTGAATAAAGTTATCATTTTTTAACAATATATTACTTTGTCAGTGAACATTTTTTCTGCCGGAGATGCTAGATTGGAAGGTTGTCATTGACGACGATAACAAAACCCATGATCCCACGCAACCTCCCGACGTCATCCAAGTACGTCTTTTGCTATTGTTTTGATTGAGAGCCCCCTGGTGGCCAAAAATTACATATTGCACGTTTAAATACTTTTTCTCATGATTGGATGCACCTGTCTATGAAGTGCAAGGCTTAATGAACCCACCAAACCAAATGTGTTTTCCAAATAATCAGTGCTAGGTAGTTACAGGTATTCAAATCAATAAAATGACAAGGGTGCCCAAATTTATGCACCTGTCTAATTTCATTTTGAGGCATATTGCACATTTTCTGTTAATCCAATGAAACAAATTTCACCTCCGAAATATTACTGTGTCCCTCAGTTATTTGAAAGATCAAAATGTAATTGCGGTTCCAAACACCCAATTATTTATAAATAAAAATCATGGAAATTGTAAACACTATATTACTAAATTTATTTTCCTTGGAATTTCCCTTTAAGGTTTAGGTATGGCTTAAATCATAATGTGATTTTGCAGTATTTGAGTACATTGTTCATGTGTCATATAAAAAATATAGGTTAGAAGCCCCACCTCATTGTATTCAATCTCATATTCTTGTTTCTCTCCTAAATTGATGTTGTTGTCTTCGAACATGGCGTCCTTTATCAAAATGGACAGAGCCCGCAGAATGAAGGATGCAAACAGGTTCATGTGGATGTTGTTCCTCATACAATGCAGCTTCCTGTGAACGGAGAGATAAAGTGAATGACAATGAAAGAGATAATGATCCTTTCATTCAAAAGAAAAAAAAAGTATTGAGAATGCCACCAGTATTGATCTCCAAAAAGTTTGCTGCTTCAGTGTTCTTAGATCTTTTTGTTTGTAGTTACTATGGTATACTGAAGTATAATTACAAGCATTCCATAAGTGTCAAAGGCTTTCGTTGACAATCACATTAACTTTCGGCAAAGAGACAATATTTGCCGTGTTGTCCCTTCTTTTTAAGACCTCTGCAATCCGCCCTGGCATGCTGTCAATTAACTTCTGGGCCACATCCTGACTGATGGCAGCCCATTCTTGCATTATCAATGCTTGGGGTTTGTCAGAATTTGTGGGTTTTTGTTTGTACATCCGCTTCTTGATGATTGACCATGAGTTCTCAATGGGATTAAGGTCTGATGATTTTCCTGGCCATGGACCCAAAATGTTGATGTTTTGTTCCCCAAGCCACTTTGTTGCCTTATGGCAAGGTGCTCCATCTTGCTGGAAAAGGCATTGGTCATCACCAAACTATTCTTGGACGGTTGGGAAAAGTTTCTCTCAGAGGATGTGTTGGTACCATTCTTTATTCATGGCTGTGTTCTTAGGTAAAATTGTGAGTGCGCACACTCCCTTGGCTGAGAAGCAGCCCCACACATGAATGGTCTCAGGATGCTTTACTGTTGGCATGACACAGGAGTGATGATAGCGCTCAATTTGTCTTCTCTGGAAATGACTTTACCCGTCCTCAGCAGGCCAATCCCTGTACGTTTTGCAGAATATTAGTCTGTCCCTGATGTTTTTACTGTAGATAGTGGCTTCATTGCTGCCCTTCTTCCATCAAAAGTATTGTACAGGTGAATTCACACCTGCCTGCTGCCATTCCTGAGCAAACTCTGCACTGGTGGTGCCAAAATGCATTGCAATTCATCTGATCACTCTTCATGACATTCTGGAGTATATGCAAATTGCCATCATCAACACTGAGGCAGCAGACTTTGTGAAAACTTGTATTTGTTACATTCTTAAAGCTGTTGACCATGATTGTACAGCTGACAGGGCCATCGTGTAGGAGCAGACCTACTATACTGTAGATGCAATGTCTATGGCAACCTAATTGGTTAGTGCAGGGATACTCAAATCATACGCTACTAGGGCCAGAGCCTGAAGGTTTTCTGGTTAATTGCACCCACCTGCGGTCCCAGGGATAAATAAGTGCCAGACTAGAGGTTAGTAATGAATAAGTAATGGAGTGGACCTGGATTCAAGGGCCAGATTTGAGTATGGGGTTAGTGTATCTAACAGGTGTTTTTAGGGACCCTGCTTTGAATCCCTGTCTGCCAAGGTGAAACCTCTGGCTGTGAGCGTGGCAGTTAACATGAAATTCTCTCAAGCTGTTGCTGTAAACATGAAATGGTTCTCATTCCTTAACTTGCCTGGTTAAACTATCTTAAAAATATAATCCTTACACATTGTATTTTCTTTAGTATGTACAGTACTTCTTCATTTTCTTTTACCCTGCAGTCAAGTCTGGTGTGGATTAGTTGATAGAGCATGGTGTGTGAAACACCAGAATTGTGGGTTTGATTCCCACAGGTGTGGGGTTGTGTGTGTGTATATTTACCTAAACGTTATCAGTATTCCAAGTGCTAGCACTAGAGCTCCCAGGGACAGAGAGTAACCAAGGGTGTAGATTATCCTGAACTTCTGTAGGACCTTGCCATAATACTCCTACAGAAACACAAACATGCAAAGAAGAATATATTTGGCCCCATTAAACCCATGTTATTATTACAAATGCTATGAACTAATGCATTCATTATAGGCACTATTTTATTGTTTCTACCTTCATTCAATTAAGATTTATAAGTTAAGGGCTGGTTCCCCAACTCAGCTGAGAACTGGTCCTAAGCTTAAATGCTCTTTCTATTGTATATCTATTGAGAATCAGTCCTGTACATTTTGACACAGCTTTCCCAAGCTTCACTCACAAGAGACCTTTTCACCTGATCAGGGTCATTATTGTCACAGTCGGTAATGTTCTGCTGTTCAACCCACTGGCCGTCCGCATCACACTGCCTGTACAACGACCTGTTCTGGACTGGAATACAAACACAAACATAGTGTAAAATCACAGTTACATGCTTTAACTGGAACATCTTCGACTGACAGGACTCAAACTTGGATCAGCTGAGTGCTACACTGACACTGCTAAACTCAATCCTAGGCATACTATTCTGAGATGCAACATGCACAGCTTACCTTTGTTATACCAGGGCAGGTACCATGGACACGACACACTAACAGTTGTGTTAGGGAGTCCGTCAGGCCAGCAGGCAAACCTGTCAAATGTCCTATTGCACACCACACCTGTAAGGAACAATTATGTATACTTAGCTCCTTCCATCCTTCCATCTGTTACTCCTCAAATCCCTGACCTTTCTATTCATTCATCTACCTCTATATCTGCCAATAATGCATTTCTATTATTAATCAATCACATTTGATATATAAAGCCCTTCTAAATATAGCAGTTGTCACAAAGTCCTTTGACAGATACCCAGCCTAAAACTACAAAGAGCAAGCAAAAACAAGTGATGCACTGTGGCTAGGAAAAACTTGTTGTCTTAAAGCATGTTCTAAGGATAGAAGTGTGGGTAATGGTATGTCTCTGTTTGTATATATTTCTGACTAGCGACCCACCTGTGTGCGGCGGATCTCTGCTGTTGTTGCGGATACACTCCTCCTTGTACCTCACCCATTTTTGCACCAATGCTTTAGGAACCACAACAGCCGGGGACACCTACGGAACAGGAGGACAGGCATACAGAAAGTGCATCAATATATTCTGATAAATACAATGTGTTCTCAGCACACTCTTGACTGTTATTAGTAGAAGAAACCAAACACCAGCATAGCGCCCTGTATTCCACTGCTGGTTTGCTTCTAAAGCTAAGCAGGGACAGGCCTGGTTAGTCCCTGGATGGGAGACCAATGCTGCTGAAAGTTGTATTGGAGGGCCAGTAGGGGGCACTCTTCCCCCTGGTCTATAGATCATTCCCAATGCCCTAGGGCAGTGATAGGCACATCTGCCCTGTGTAGGGTGCTGTCTTTTGGATGGGATGTTAAACGGGTGTCCTGACTCTCTGTGGTCAAAAAAGATCCCATGGCATTATTGGTAAGGTTAGTGGTGTTAACCCTGGTGTCCTGGACTAATTTCCATCGTTGCCCTCATACCATCATGGCAACCTAATCATCTCCACTTCTCCCCAGAACTTTGCTGTAAATGACAATCTGTTCTCCGTCAACTTGCCTGGTAAAACTACAAAAATATAATGCTAACATAGATGATCATTTATTCAATTATTCATTTCTCAGTTGGTTGCGTGGTATATTGTATGTGAGTATTCAAGCTGATGTGCTGAGTTGTTTTTAGTATGCAAGTCACTTGACGGTATGGGTGTTGGTGCATGCTTCCACATTTTTCAACATCTCCTTTTTATGTTAGTTATTTGTTAGTTCCCTTTGTTTGAAGGGACATGTGTGTTGGGTTGAATATGACTTTTTTCCAGATCGTGTGTGTTTGTCCAGCTCACCTGGATGTTAGAGGAGACAGTGAGCAGGGTGATTAGGAGGAAGATCCGTGACATCCCTTAGGTCTGCTGCCTGGTGAAGCGTTTGGGGCGTGAGGAGCACTGGACTTGGGGGGCAGGCCAGGGGGTCAGAGGTCACTTCACCTCATAAGAGGGCTTTAGCTGGGCTCACCACCACTCTACCTGGATAACAGAGAGACATGGGGAGTCACATACAGTGCATAGACCCATACAAACACACACCAGCCTGATCTCACCCCAAGGTGTACATTTAACACAATGTTGTGTTTATCGTACTATAGAGACACAACATTTTATGTTTGCATGCTATAGATATGCCAAAGCTGTGTGTAATAGGTATGCCTAACTATTAAATGTTAGACATACACCAAAATCATATGTAATGTTTCACCTAACCCTAACCACACTGTAAGGTGTTGCCTAACCTTAAATGTTCCCAATATATACCTATGTCGACTCAAGCTTAGACGAACATACCAGCAAGCACATATGGTTAAACACAGGCACGATAGAACACATAAACGAATGTGCGCTACCCGAACCCACTCAACAAAAAAATACTAAGTGTACAATGAAACACACCACTGCATTGCAAAAAACAGGAAACACACTTGTCCATTTATTACAGGATAGCCATGGGCGTGACAGTTTTGTATGTAATGGGGAGGAGTTTCATGGAACAGTACTTGACTTCTGTAAAATAACCCATCACTCTCTCGCTAGTCCTCGTCGTGTTGCTCTGCACGTAAACAGCAGGGTGGACACACCCACACACACAAAAAATCCCCAGGGATTTGACCTGGGATCGGATTTGGCCTTGGTGGCCCCCTTGGATCCGACTACAGCTACATCCCCCATCCCTTAGTCAAACCACTGTTTACAATACATCATGTAGCAGCAGGCCTAATTACGTGACCACAGAGGGAGGGAAGCAAGAGAGATAGATCGAAAGGAGACCGGGAGAGACAGGGAGAGAAAATGTTTTGATTTAACAAAAACCTTGACTATGTACTGTACAGACTCAGTGGGTATGGCCTTGCTATCGTTAGAAACCGCCATGGGTAGACCTGGCTTTTGAGAGGAAAGGGCTATGTACTGCATGTAAAGGGCTATGTACTGCATGTAAAGGGCTATGTACTGCATGTAAAGGGCTATGTACTGCATGTAAAGGGCTATGTACTGCATGTAAAGGGCTATGTACTGCATGTAAAGGGCTATGTACTGCATGTAAAGGGCTATGTACTGCATGTAA